>CCAG010013726.1:0-46923 GCA_001077435.1 Glossina morsitans morsitans | reverse complement strand
GGTGCTTTTATAAAAAAAAAAAAAAAAAAAAAAAAAACAGGAAAAAAAAAATTTTATTTTATAGGAAACGTTACGATTGGAACTGCAGAAAAATATTTCGCTGATGTAATCACAAAGCGAGGAAATATGAAAAAATATATATCAATTTTTCTTTTTCTTCTTTCTATAGTCAATGGTGCGAATTAAATGCGTACGTAATTCAATCTTTACTCTTTACATTGGCGTAATGAAATAGACAGAAAGTGTTGATGAAAACATTAGTAAAACTGGCGTTTTTGATCTGAAAGGAGTTGCTATCGCAATCGCCTTTACGTTCACATTTAAAATATTTCGCGATATAAACGAACTGTAGAGGGGGAGATGCGCTCGAATGGGCGAACTTTAAATATTTGATGTGTTTTTTTCTACGGAGCGTAGGAGCAGCCAGCGTAAAGGTTAAGATAGAGTTTTAAAAAATTGTCAAGCGTTTTATAACGTAATCACAATTTCTTGAGAATTCAATAATTCGCCAGCATTTTTAAACTCAAAATTTTCCTAAGGCAGCCATGAATGTATGAAAAAAATATTCTTGTTTTTAGTTTTATTTTATAATTTCTGACGCCGTCGGGACGAAGGTAAAGTGATTGTATGTGCCTGCGTTTGGAATGACGTAGACATGTTAGTTCATCTGTCAATTCATTGTATTCCAAGTCAACGTAATTGGGAACTTACAGGAGTATAGGCTATTTATTTGCTAAGAAAAGATCAAAATGCGAAAGGACTGTTGTTTGTTCAACAGAAACAAAAATGCCGGTTATAACCTCAAACCAATATCAAAAATTATGCAATAATTTTTTTAACTATGCACAACGTACAGCATCTAACAATCGCGAGTTCGGTGCGATTATTAATTGAAGATCTTTACGATTGGGCTTCTCACTTAACCACAATTAACCAGACCCGGGCAACAACAATTGCCAATAGTTACAATTTACATTTGTATTAATTTGTTTGTCTTTTGGTTTTGCTTAATATATTAACGCGCGATCCAATGACGAGAGAGGGAAAGAGAGAGAGAGAGAGAGCAATTTTATATTGGTAAGACATTCTAAGCGATATTATCGTCGATTGAACTTTCGTTGACCTACTCCTAATAGAAGACGAAGAGTAGGGGGCTATTAAAACGAACATATTTGTGTTTGAAATTTGATAGGAAATTTAATTCATTCATAACGTATATGGAGGTCGGCTGATGGGCATCCAAGATTCGCCTTCAGACGAATATATTTGTTATTGTTCTTTTCACATTCTCTCTGAAATACGTATCAGAGTATGCAAGTGGCATAAAAAAATTTCATTGAACATTTCTCGTAATATACGATTGTTGTAAATCAATTTTATTTCTTGCATTTTCTTCTTCTTTTTTTTAATTTAATCTATTTTCTGCTAAATTGCAATTTATTCTATTTCTCGTAAAAAGAAAGAAAGTAAATTATATTCGGATTAGATAAAATTATTTTTTATTCGCAACTAAGACTTGCTTTTGCTCGATTTAATAAAACCATATGGAAAGCAACGTACAATTTGCCCCAATAAAATTATATAAGAGCATTTCAAATGTAAGATTCTATGTAAACCTAATTGTAACACAATATGCATGACAGCTTTGTTCATGCAAAGACATCCCGTTTTACGCAACTTATTGCCTAAACCTAACATAAATATATGAAAATATTTTAAATTTTTCTATAAAATAAAAAGATCCCAATATGTAAAGCAGTTTTAAATTAATTATCATCTTAAAGAAAAATGCGCATATCGTGTTCTCTTCATGCAGTAGGTCAGTGAGTTCATTGATTAAAAAAAACTATTTTTATCGCAGCATGTACATAATCTTCTAAAAGTATTTGCGTCGACTCTCATTTTTCTCCCGAAGTTAAGTCAATTGCTTGAAAGTTAAATGTACCTTTGAACTTAAAATTGTCAATAATTTTTCCAATTTATTTACAAAAATTAATTAATGTATTCAAAAACAAAATTTTTTATATATACATTTTTATTTATTTATTTATTTATTTTTTTTTTTTTGGATATATTAGAGGCAGGTTTTGCAAAAAAAAAAAGAAAATCTTTATATCCACCAGACAGGAATGACGGGTATATTAATTTTGTCAAAACGTTCGCAATATCCGGAAGGAATTTTCGGAGACCCCACAAAGTATATAAGTTCATGATGATCATCAAATTCTGAATCGACTTAAGTATGACACAAAAAAGAAGCTATTAGAAGAAATCGACCACGCCTACCCAATATTATTGTGGTTCATAATATCATTTTTTTTCTCCCAAAAACTTTATAACGCGTAGAAACAAGGCTCAAAAGCCCCCTAAAATATTCATATATTCTTGAACAGTTTCAAATTCGGAATGCAATCGAGCGCGTCGTCTGTTCGTCTATCCATCAGTGTGGTGGTGAACATTCTCTCGTAAGCGAAAATGAACATTTGAAAATGATTCAAATTGGCCAAAGAACACGCCTACAACACCCACGCGTCTATGCAACAAAAGCTTCGAACACCTTTGCTTTCCATATTTTTTGCTCGTCACTCATAAACTACAACACGATATGTTATTATTATTATTATTATTATAGGAAAACATTGAGCGTTAGCAACATAGGCTATCGGCTCTACTTTAGAGAAGAAAATTAGACGTTAAGTCTAGCAGTTTTACTGAAGTATTATATTGTATTGGTGTTACGTTCTAATAAAGGAAAAGTTAAGGGAGTGACAAAGAATGTGACTATGAATTTCTTTGCTGTAATTTGATACAATTTTTGGTAAAAGTTGGTTTTTTTTACTATTAATTGAGGCGAATGTCGGCCACATTTGGTTAGGAAAAGCGGCTTTTTTAATCAATTATTTTTAACGTTTGCATGCAAAGTATCTACGAAATTGTTTATTTATAGTTTACCGAAAAAAACAATTAAATGAAATATCTAGGATCATATATATATATACATATATATATATATATATAAGTTCTTTTTTGTGTATCCGATTTTCACATGCATATATATACATATTCATTTTTAAAAAGAAATATTGCTATGCACCGATTTTTCTATAGTGAGCGTGAAAATTGCCTAGTATTTTATTGTTTGTAGGTGTGTGAACACCTCAATAAGGAGCTACTTTATGTTAAGCTTTAGCTAACTGGCATAAATCTTTCCATCAAATTTTGATAGATATCTGTTACGGATTACAAGTTACAATTTTTGGCTATAATTATGAGCCTGTCACGTCCCTTTCTGATCGTCATATATAGAGAGTTATGAGTTTGTAATTAAAAGTAGATTGCGATTATCATAGGATCACTATCAATATTATCGTGCTATTCTGGATTACCATAATTGATATTTAATATGCAAATGATGATGGTAAGTTAAACATATAAATGTAAAAGCAAAAACAATTAAAAACACTATAATAGGTCATGCTCCGTAATTAAATAGCCCACAACACCCTACAATTATTTCAGCTATTACAGCCATTTTCAATATAAGGATTTATATGGGATGAAAATGAGTTCCATCCGAACTATTTGCAACAGAATTCGTTCTTGCGCCAAAATACACGAGTATACCAAATGTCATCAGAATACTTCAAAAAGTGCGGTCTACAGGTTAAGCGTAAGAAAGCAAGGTACGCAGACGGACAGACAGGCTTAGATTGATATAATAAAAAGTGGGTTTATGTCAAGTCCTTTAAGTGCGGATGCACAAGCTTAATACACTCTTGTATCATAACTGATGTAGTATATGAAAAGAAAAGAAGAATAAGCATAAGAGATTTAATTTTACATTTCAGTTTATGATATAACTAACTGTTCATGGCAAGTATTATCTGTTCGAATATTCATTTCAGAAATAAAGTGACGTGAAGCGAATGAGTTTCGTCGAGATGCAGAAATACATAATTGCTATGACATGCATTACTTAATCTCATTAAAGATGTAGAGAGACATAGAGAAGATAGATTTGTATCGTTTATCTGATGTCGTTCAATTAACAACGCGTTCCAATGAATTTGTTTATATTCAACAAATTTAATAAATCAATAATCATCAATGATTCCGTTAACAGTGCACAAACAATTGAATTGCAATTATAACTCGATTACATTAACGATTCCATTCAATTCGATTACATGATAACGTTTTGCCGTTGTGATGAGCAAATTTCTAATGAAAGGAGAATGTAATATAACCGATAATGCTACCGAGATATTAAGCCGTATGCGAGCTGACACATTGGCAACCGTGCGGTGGTGTGCGGATATGCATTTGTCTTTATAGCTAGTAGCTAGCAGTAAATGCAATGCATAGCTTATATAAGAAACAATTTTTAAATAAGATTTTTGAATATAGGCAACATTTTTTCGTTCCACGTCGTCTTGTCATCGTAATTAAAGGTGTGTGCAAAATTTAAGTACGGCCGGACGAAGTAGGGAGTACGAAGTACCCGAAATATCAATTTAAAATTGACCAGTCAAAAAAGCAAGTTAAATAAAAGCCTATAATAATACTGCCGGCTATCGAAAAAATACCAAAAGCAAAGCAAGAAAAAGAGGAAATATTTCCAAGCAAGAGAAGACCAGGGTTGTAAAAGTGCAATAATCCGTCTCCGAGCTATTTGAGTGAAAAATAAATTCATTCGTTAGACATGAACATTATGAAATGCACTGCTTCATAGAAAATATATTCAAGGTTACATTAGAACATAAGTTTCTTACAAGTCTCACTGGAAACCGTGTCATCAGGATATTGCTTCTCATGCATACATCCACTATAAACGATAGAGATTTCAAGTTAAATGAGCCAAAGTCTTGTGTTTTTGGAAATGTCACGATCGGAAAACAAAAACATTATTCTTTAACATTGTAACCTTAACTAAGGTCCACAGATCAAGTTTGAAAATCAACTCAGTCATTAATTATATTGTGACTGTAGAGTCAACAAAAAATGTATTTTTATTTTTTTTATTTTTCAATTTCTAATAAAAACTGAAGGGCAAACGATACCAACATAATTTTCCTTTTTTTTATTTTAGATTTTGGTTCATGGCATTTTTATTTAAAAATGATTTCATGTAAGCGATCGTTTATGGAAAATCAATTTTTACCACTTTTCCGTATGAATCTGCTCTTAGTTCACCAACAACACGAATAATTTTGGTAATCTTGAAGGTCGTTGAGAGTTCATGGTTCATTACAGTAAACCAGTGCTCCCACATAACCCCAAAAACAAAACGTGCAATAGAGTGACATCGCATGATCTTTGTGGCAAGCTCACATAGGAATTTTTGAATTTTTCTCGTAATGAATTGATTGTGCCACGAGATATATGGCATGTTGCATCCTTGTATTGAAGCCATCTATCATCCAAGCGTAAGTTGTCTAATTTGTGCCACAAAAAATTAATAATCATGTTTCGGTAGCGTTCTGCATTGAGGGTAAGAGCAATGCCATTTTTTTCATGTTAATAAATGGCATTTTCAGCCCATGAACCATGACCCATCTTCTAATAGTCAATCTTTGCGCACTAACAGGTCCTTTAGGAACAGCAGATGTGACGTGTTCCTCACACCAAAGGGTCAATAATCTTTATTTACGAAGTTATTCAACCAAATGTGAGCCACCACATACACGTAACGTAACGTTGAGTTCATTGCTCTTAGGTAATTTCTGTACACCATACAATTATGCATGTATTGTGTTTCGCAATAATGACAAGGTCTACACAATATATTCAAAAAAAAAAAATATAATTCAAATCTTAATGAGAAATGTGTTCTACTTACGCCTACTTTCGGAACCACAAAATGGATGGCCCCACATAAACTGAATCAATGCAACCTGACATTAAATTGCACCTATAAATTGGTAAATATGTATACACTCTCTCTCTCTCTCTCTCTCTCTTATAATATACATTTATTAGTATGTATATATATATATATATATATACTCAATATGTATATCTGTACCGTTAAAAGTAATAAAATGTCTTTGGTCACAATTTAAGCGCAAGTTGTCGCTAATGTTACGCTAGTTGTCGGGTCTTCTAATTAGAAAATGTGTTACGATCTCTACCTGAGAATTCGTAAAAAGGAGAAGCAGCATAAAAGAATTGAATGTTTCTTTATATTCTCGTTTGCTTAGCGAGCGTTTATTCCACGAAACACGAATTTCACCTGTAACAAGATTTATACTGAGTAACAAAATATTATATTAGCAAATAAAATACAACCTGCAGTTAGTTGTTCTTTGCTTCGTTATAACGCGAACGTTTTCGGAATTAATGATGACACGAAAATTATGAAATTAAAATCTTTAATGAAAGAAAACAGATAAACGAAGACTTCCGTTAGGGAAATTTTATGAGATTAATTAAAATATGTTTTAAGTGCATATGTACTCATCTTACCGCACACACTGCTTTATATTCATACAATTTTATGTTTTTATTATAAGAGGGGGGATACTACTCTTTACAAATGTAAAGAATTAAAAAAAAAAAAAAAAAAAAAAATTTATTGGAAAGAAAATATTGCCATCATAACGTAAATAAGTGCATACACATACATTGAATAAATACGTATTCATGAACATAATGGCAGCTATTTCACCAAATTTCACAAATTTTCTTTCATTTCTTAATTTTTCTTAAAGTGAAGGGAAAAATAACTTCATTTGATTGTTTCCTTTTAGAACCTTAGTTGTCGCGTCATATTCAGTCAGTTTTGTCAATTAGTGACATGACAGAAGATAAACTCTTTGTTTTAATTTTTCTCGTATGACATTCGTTTATATATTCTGTTTTGTCTGTTCGCAGCGTAACATTTATTACGCTTGAAATGTGAGGAACATATCTGAGGTTTTAAGTCAATTTAATCATTTCTCATGTAAAGTAAATGCGCTTGAACTTAAATTCTGACGCTAATACTCTCTGAATTCCTTCTAAAAATTTAGTTTAAAGACAATGGAAATTTTTAGTTGAATCTGTTTCTTCGAAAACCGCGATTACAAGGGGTCAATTAAAATTCAAGAAGACTGATCCTCGTTGCTTTGCAAAAATGCAATTCGTATGGACAAAGGCTGTTGACATTGAATGCCATTGATTAGCGCATCGATATTACTTTACTTTAGAGACGATCTTGTATTTTAAAGGGCTGTAGACACAAAGTCCGTTTCTTTACTTTAAATCCAATTAAGATTTCTCGTAATGCAACATGATGACGAGCCTTCAGGAAGTTCAGCAATAGTCCGCCTGAGTGGCCAAGAGGCAAGAGTCTCGACTAGCAACTCTCAATGATCGTGGGTTCAAATCTCAAGTTTTTAATAGTTTCTAATAAAAACCGAAAGCCTTGCATGCTAGTGCTTTGAGACTTTAATCTTAGAATTTTATTCTCTGGCTAAATTTATAATAATAATAATAAAATTATACATACATTGTGCATGTTTTCCTATTCCTTTGTCTGTGGATTTATTAAATTGTTCTAATATTAATTATGTAATGATTTATGATCCCTGCCCATTGAACCAGTTGCCGATATTTGGGTTAACGCAACTCGCTATCCCTAGTAAGGACCCCATCTTTGTATAAGAGCACAGCAAAGACCTCCCGAGCCTCATACTAAATTTAAGCAGAAAATATTAACGTTTTCCTCTTAGTTTAATTTCAAGATCTAATACGAGCGCATTTTACTAGTTTATGCCAACCATGGGAATCATTTCCAATTGTACTAAAAGCTATCTTTATGTAGCATTTTCCCATTGTCAACGCTTCGCAATCATTTTTAGAGTAGTAAAAATGATTTAATAGATGTATACGATGATTATATAGATTGTACATATTACAATGAAGAAGAAATTTCTAGTTATTTCTTAAATGATCGGAATGGAAGCAAGTAAGGGCGGCAAGTTCATGGTGTGAATTTATTTCAATTCGTTGCCATAAAATATCTAAAGCCAAAACAACAAAAAGATTTTCAAGCATGTATATAAATATATATATATATATATATATATATATATATATATATATATATATATATATATATATATATATATATATATATATATATATATATATATATATATATATATATATATATATATATATATATATATATATATATATATATATATATATATATATATATATATATATATATATATATATATATATATATATATATATATATATATATATATATATATATATATATATATATATATATATATATATATATATATATATATATATATATAAATATATGTATATATATATATATGAAGCAAAGGACAGTGAAGGTTACGTTGTGAAAAGTTTTTCAATTGCAACTTTTCCTTCGTAACGGTGCACAGTTAGTTGAAATTAAATTTCCAATTATCATTGAAGAACAATTGGAGTTTCTCTGGCTGAAAAGATTTGGCTGCCAGACGCGCCAAAGGAATGCATCGCTAATCGACCGTAAGCGAAAGAAAAAAAAAGTGATAATAATAACGAAACTATATCCTGCTTGAACAGAATTTTGAATACTCTTTATATATAAAATCCTTAATTCTTTATTATTCTTAGAGAATATTTTAAAAATTGCGCTTTGTAATCACTACGAGCGATATAAATAAGTTTCCAGCACATGGAAATAGATTTCGAAGAGGTTCCATAAAAATGTAAGTATTCTGTAATGAGGACGAATAATGGAAACGATTGACACACAAATTTAAGATTTCAAATTGTCTCTGGCCGGTGTGCGCGGTAATACCGGTACAAACTACTAACAATTTTATATATTTTTTACTTTTTACCTTTTGATTTTGAGTAATAAGTTGACTCTTTAGTATTTCGTCCTAAGTGTCAGTTCCAAATTCGGGAATCCTTCATCTCAGGACAAGTTTTCATTCATAACTAAAAAAAAAAAAGAAAAGAATTGGAAGTTGAAGCGAAGTATAACGGCTTTGTTGCTTTAACAATTGCACTGCAAGATAAGTGCGCACATTTCGAAATGTATATAATAAGTTAGGAAAATCCTGTCCGTTTTTAGAATCCTAATTTTCGAATATGTTCTTAAGGCGTTTGTTAAGCTAAATCAATCTATTCCACAATTTGCGATGTTATCAAAAAAGGATTTTACTCTAACATGATCTTGACAGTATCGTCGTCGATCAAAGATGGTTGTCCATATGTGTGGCTTATCAGAAAGGTCGAAATCATCTATTCGGAATTTCCCGAACCATCTTCTGCATACTCTATCAGCAACTATACTTTCATCAAATACTTTCAATAAATTTTTATCTGCTTCTGTGGCATTTCTTTCTTATCGGAATTTGCACAACACACAGTGGCATGGCGGGAATGAACTTTGTGGAAGCCATGGGTACACGATCGCATCTCACTCAATACTAACAGGAATCGTTTTCGCTTTAATTTATTTGCTAGGAGGTTAGTGTGCATACATTTAGTCATAAAAATCCAAGCAGGCCGAATTTTCCCGAAGATCTATACATACATTCCGGAAGGCATATATATATATATACATAAACTGGGAGAAGGTGTTTCAGCTTTTATCCATTCGTTTACTCTTTTTTTTTATACATCGTCGCATGTTGTTCTGTTCTGAGATCTGTAATGCATATCGTCACTTGTTGCAAACAATGGGATAAAATCAATGCACGTCACTCTTCGGTGACGTGTGTAAAAATCAATGAAATAAATTAGGAACTAAAAGCAAAGTTTAATAACTTTCTGCTCAATTTCGTTGTTAGAGAACTTTACGCTTATCGATAACATTTTAATGCGTTTCACAAAAAGAAAAGTGGCAAAGTTTTCTGATAGCAAATGATTTCGTTCAAATATTTCCGGGAGGTCATAAAAACAAAATTGAAATAATTTTTTTTTTTATGTTTCGTGCATTTTTATTATTATTTTTTTGCTTTGTTTTATTTTCTATATCTTCTTGAATTTAAATGGAAGAGACCACCCCTAGAAAGGATTAAGAAAAAAATGTTGTTACTAATAAAATAATAAAAAAAAAAAGTAATGAAATGAGAAGTATTTCGTGCACATGCTTGGTATGTATTTACTAATTAAAAAACTTTTGCATATGGCAGGGTATCATGATTGGCATCATCGTCATTATCGTTGTCATTATCGTCAGTATAGGAGGCAAAGGTGTTATCAAATTACAATTTTTTCTTCTTTTAACAAATTTGCTGCTGATCAAAGTCATTAAACGTAATCGGCAAAAGAAAAAAAGATGATTTATATGTATACGAATTGACCGCCCGCAATGAACAAAACGCCAACAAAAAACAATAAGACAAAGAAAACAGCCGGTCGTCTGAGCATCAGCTTCTCTCTTAATCGGATTTTATCACCTTAGTGCAGGTATAATAAGGTATAGACGTACGACCTTTCTTGTATAATACAAACACTGCAACAGCACTAAACAGTATATTTGCAACATTATCACCATCAACGTACTTAACAGCAGCAGCAGCAACAGTAACAGCAACAGCAGCACTCTGAAGTTCTTAGCGTTCGCTTGCATATGGAATAATATCGATTTACATGCTTTAAATGCTCTTTTTTTTGGCAATTTTTTTTCTTCTTCTTCTTCTTCTTCTTGTATTTACATATATGTAATTATGTGTGCGCTGGACCGCCCGAAAATTAACTAAATGTAATTTGAAACTGACTTCGTGTGTTTATGTGTGTTCAATTTTTCTTATATTTAGCATTAAGACTAATATGGCACGTTGGGTAATTTGAGCTTGCAGACGCGTGGCCATCAGACACAAACAAAAAAGAAAAAGTGAAAAAAAGTATGCTAATTCTTAATAGGCGCAGTTACCCATACAGACGCATTATATAAAGGTAAGTATAAGTGAAGCATATATTCTTGATTCTCTTCCTTAGCAAGTTATTATATAGAATGCAATAAATGCTTTAATGCCAGATGTGATATGTCTGCGCATGTATAAGTAGCGATGAGTGTAACAAGATCACTTTAATATCAAATACATTATTTAAGCAAATTCCAGTCAATACGATACAATGCACTACAATAACGTGAAAAACTTCTGCAATTTTCCTGTGAAACTGATCCCAAATAAAATGATTTATACTAATATGGATGCCTAGTATCTAACTACCGTTATCTTATGTACGAGGGTGCGGGATGGCCCGATTGCCCAAGAAAAGTTGAAATCAGACAAGCTAGAGGTAGCATTAGTAAATCTCATATGTCGGTATAATCGGAATGACGGAAATAAATGTAATAAATGCATGAATTTCGACTTCTTAATGCGTCGACTAAACAATAAATAAATACAAGAAGTTAATCGAAAATATTTACAATTTCATTTTTTCACACGTATAACTATAACTTAGTAAGTTATAGTTAGTTACCTGTGCCTCGTAAGTACAATAAGAGTTTTTGAGGAAAGAACTTTATTGCACTTTAACACCGATACACTCACGTTTTCTGGGTCCGGATTAACTGATATTATTTCTATCGTTCAAAAATTATTTCGATTCGGCTTCGTTCGCCTGAACTTAAACCAAAGCCAGCAAGTTTTCTAGATATTATTTTAAAAAACTCAGATACTTTTCAAATTTAGTTGAGTTATGGAAGGCGTACGGGGACTACAAGGTAAGATGTTACCCCTCAAAACATTCTGTATGTCATGAAATTTGTCAAGTAATTATTTAATTTTATTTTAAACGCCACAGTAACTTTCTGTCCATCTGGGGGAGACAGTTCTCTTTGTGTGTGGTAAGGGATAAATACAAGAAAAAAAAAAAGAAAAAAACGGTTTCACTTGTTACCCATGCCACCCAGTTAGATACTTGATGATGCTGTGAAGAGATCATTGATGATTACCATTGTGTGCATGAGCGCATTATAGCGAAATGGAATATAATAGCAAACGTGCGCCAATAAATTCATTTTACTTTCGGTTGTACTTGCCGTGTAGGTCAGATGGCGGCTTTCTTGCATCAAATGTATACCTAATGGCATACACATGTGACTCAGCATCGAAATATTTGAATGGGTTTCAGTTCGCCTTAGAATTTGGAATTATTTTTTTTATTTTCTTTTTATATAGAATTCGGAACATAAAACTCATGATTGCAAATCGTTCGGTTCATTTGCATTCTCACAATTTGTGTCAATCTTATATGTTAGCGCGCCATACGAAGGCATCCCGCGTTTTTATCATTGCAATAATTGCCTTGAAAATTGCAGGGAAAAGCACAACAAACTAATATTTCATTTCGCATTTAAGTTATAGTAAACTTATCAATTGTCTTGATATCAAAAGAAAGTACAGTAGTGTCAGAACCTTGGCAATGTAGTTTGTTTAGAACAATTTTCAGATATAAATGCGTTTTATTTCATTTAGTAAATAAATTGCTCTCAAATTCTTGCATACTCACGCTACACGCTCTGATGACCGCATTCGAAAAATTTTTCTATTAAAGAAAACTTCAAAAAAAGTGCAAGATGAACGGATTAAAGATGAAGCTGCCGTAGATGATTACATTGAAGTCAAACTTTTCGAATCTGGACTTTAGTTTCTTCAATATACGTGAGGAAGTTAATGTGTTTGTGTGCTTTGTTAAGCGCTTATTCCTTTAATGAAATTGGAATTCCTTCTTTTTTATGAACTTGGGGGCGTTACCGTAGCGAAAAAAATGCAATAAATATGCATATGAGAATTGGAGATTTACCAGCGCACGTACGTATGCGCATATATACACATCTAGACATTGTACAATATACACATCTAGACGTATACAAACGGAAGGTGATGAATCTTTCTTAACATAAGGTTACTCTCTTCCTCTATCTCTATCTATCTCTCTCTCTCTCTCTCTCTCTCTCTCTCTCTCTCTTTCTCTGATACACTCGAAGAAAACCAATCATTGCTGATAATTGGATTTAGATATTCGGAAAAGATTTTGGGCATAAAAACTTGTATTTATTTTTATAATAAAGTTTTCTCTCAGTGCATATAACCAATAGCCCGATTTTCGTTTATTCGTTCCATTTAAATAATTCAGTTCCCACACTTACGGTTTGTGATTTTTTAACTCTGTTATTGAAAACTCATATTTGCACGTACCATTCGCATACAGTTGAATTCGAAGCACACACATACATATATACATATGCAAATAGTTATGCGCTACTCAGGTACAACAATTTGAATGCTCGGGTTTACTTGCATACAACTTTTTCGTTTCAGAAATATTTTATTTTTTCTTTTTTTCGCACAAATAAAAATTTATTCACGTGGCCTCACGTTTCGTTAATTAAAATTATTAATAGTATGTATAAAGGATACGTTCATATTCCTTTAATTAATTTCATCAGCACTCCTCTCATTTCAGTTCAAATTTCAATCATACAGAACGATAAAAACCGACCAAACAAAAATAAATAATTATTAGAAATTTTGCAAAAAATAAAATTAAAGGAAAAATTTTTTAAATTAAATCTCGTAACAGATACCAACACAGGAAGATATGTCGACTTCATTGAAATGATTGGGTAAACGATGAGTTAGGGATAAATAGATAAACGAAATAAATCCCGAAATTGCCATTTTTGATGGTCTGTGGACTTAAGCGAATATCAATTTACTCGCAACAAAAACCAAAAACGAAGAAAAGATCACTGAGAGATGCTACAGACTTCTTTCACTTCTCACTTACAGTACCCTGCCCTCCTATATGTGAAGGAATGCTTAATGCTTTCTGCCATATAAACGAGTATGTCACAAAGCCTGTGAGTAGTTGTCTGCGACTCCATAGTCTTGTTGGTCCTAATTAATCTTAGTTAATAACCGATGGAACTCTGCTAGTTGCTTAGCGATCAATTAGTGATTAATAAATTTGAACTTAAAAGCAAATTTTTCTTAACGTAATCATGATCCTTAGGTATTAAAGTGGCTTTTGTGTTACTATATCGACGCGGCCCACTTTCAATGTTGCTCGCTCCATCTTCTCCGTGAATCTAATAAATATCGCTTCCATTTTTTGTCCCGATAAATTTGGGCCTGCCGATAAGGCAGAAAAACAATATTTTACATCTGCTTTGCCATCAAAACAACGTCGGTGATGTAGTCAGCTTATCTTATGATTTTAGCTGGCTCCCGAACTAGTAGACGCATCAGATTAGCGTACATGACCTTTTACAGTGTTTTACCTAGAGCCGGTACATCCGACACTCTTCCAGTAATGAGGCTTTCTTTCGTCATCTTGTACGTATTTTGTATATTGGACTTTTCTGCCCATGGAATGCGTAACTGTAATGTTAATTAACTAAAGTGCTATTCTAAGCGAATTCAATGTGACCATTGTGCGTTGCGAGTGAGTAGACTTGAAAGCATTGTTAACGGCCAGCGTCATTGCTATATGATAATGCTTCTTTTCCAAGTTCCTTACGTTTGCCCTCTACGACTGCGGTTAGTGCAAAAATCACAACCACGATACTGCTTAAAGTGCTTTTCATTCTCGTGAATGCAAACCAGTATTTGCAACACACGGAAGAGTTATTAAGCCCCGTGTCTGTGCGGTTCCATATTATTTCATCACATACTTTCTCGATTGTATCCAGAAGACGGATAGGTTAATAGTCAGTTTTTTATTTCTTTATTTGTGTTTGCAAATATTTGTAGGAGCGGCGATCAAATGAATTGGAAATCTTATATCGATTAAGAACATGTATACTTTGCCCATATCCGGTTTCTAAGTAGTGGTGATAAAGTGAACAAAATTCCGCACTTAATCTATAAAAGAGTGGGCTAATGTGCTTTAGAAATTTTCAAATGCTTCATTATGGGCCTTTCCAGTCTTCTCGTTTCTTGAGATTAATCGAGCACTACTTTAAAAAGGTTTCCATTATATTTTATATAAAAGGCACCTCTACGAAAAAAGCATTATAATTGAATTCATTAGGCATCTGTGTGCGAGTTCATTTAAAGTACACTTAAGAAGTACTTAAATGTCCCGATATGTATCAAAAGTGTGCCGTAATGTGATCACAGAAATGTTTACCTGTTGATACGAGGCGTACTTGAAGAAATTGGGTCAAGACCAACATTCACTTACACTCACATATGTTTTCGTTGTTTCTGATATCATTTTGATTACTTTTTGATTTGTTAAACCGATTTGTTTGTCTCATCAGGGCGCCTATAAATTTGAATTGACCCTATGTGACGATGGTTGGAACACGGATCTTAATTTGGCTACCGTGCAAACATTATTGATATGAGTGCCCAGCTTCCTAAATAAATGTTGATTGACTATTGTCGCTCATCGATTCTTTTAATCGAAGGCAAAGTTGCTAATGGGTGTGAAAAATGAAATCTAGCGGATAGGCGTCCTATTAAATAGAAGAAGACATCAGTTAAGAAGATTACGGGGTTGCAGAAAGATTTATGAAATATGTCTCGTCTAAAAATTTATCTTGGAGAAGCTTATATGGGAAATTAATTTAAAACTTTTCCAAAGTATTTTGCTTTGCACACTTCCAACATTAATGCGTACATATATGACTCCATTTTCTTATTATTTATTACTTAAACGCGCATAATTTCTCTATCATATCATTGTATTCCCTCAATCTTTTTTTTTTTTTGTTTTTCTGCATTATGTGTCTCTTATCAACATCAATGTCGGCGTTGTCATCATCGCTACCGCCATCATCATTATCATCATTATCATCATCTTCATTATTATTATTATTATTATCATTATCATCATCATCATCGTCATCATCATCATCATCATCACTGTAAATAACTAACTACTTGTCTAACATCTATTTTACCTAATTATGCAATGTCGGTCTTTTGCTTTCCACTAAAACGTCTACAATTGATGACATCCGGTGCTTGAGTGTATGAATTAGAAATTTCATTCCATTTATGTATACATACATTCCTACCGTATTATATATTGTATTGTGGTTTGTAGATACAGATGCAGAAATACATTCAATTACTTGGAAAGCAAATATTTGTGCATTTACATCATTAATAAACAGAGAAACCAATTCACAAAAGGATAATAATTGAATAAATGTAAAGACTATTAAACTACGAAACTAAAGTCTCCCGACGGTTGAGGGTACAAAAAAAAAAAAAAAAAAAAAAAACGAAAAGAAAAGAAAAAAATAGAAACAAAAACGAAACGAACGAATGAATGAATAATCAAATTGTAACTAATTTGTTAACAAGAAATTGTCATAACAAACGCATGCATACACAAAAAAGAAATATAACTAAAATACAATTATTGTCATATTTTATTCATTCATTCATTCATTCATCCATTCATTCATTCATTCATTCATTCATATACCGTATGCGTAAATAAACGTACATATGCTACACATTAATAATAAAATAACTAAAATAACTACAAAGATGTGGCGCCAGCTTTATTTAGCAAAATATGAAAAATTCCATAGACTTATGAAAAAAAAATAAACAAATGAAATAAAAGCATAAAAACGAATCAAGGTACGGATACACAATACAATTTGTCTGACGTCGTGTTAAACATTTTCAATATTTTCAACAAATTCTTTTATATATATACATATATATACAAAAAAAAAACAAAAAAAATTTATAGATTTCGCACATATGAATACATATGCGTTCATGTTTACGATCAATAATAATAATCGTCGATTCGCAATCATAAACTTGTTTGCGCGTATGCGTGCATATATATTTTATTTATATATGCCAAGTGATAATCAATCATTTCATTATTACGCGTATAATCTCATTACACTCGACCTGAGCGTAACGATGATTTACAACTTGTTTTCTTGCTATTGTCTTATTTTTATATATATAGATATATATACAATTTTTATATGCTTGCAAAGGCATGCATATATATCTATCTATCTATCTTTATTACATATGTAGATGAGTTTTGTTTTTAGAGCTCATTTAAACTTTTTAAACATTTTGCCTACATGACGTCTACGTGATACACATTTTCAATTAAATAGATGCGCAAAACATATCAGTTAAGTAAGTATAAGTAACTATACAAACCAAACTCGATACACCCATATGCACATGTATGCATGCACATGAACATTGAAAGCGATAAACACAATCATACAATTATCGTTATTGTATTTATCGTGCATGTATTTACATATTTCATTCACTTAATACGCCTGCAGTCTGCTGCTATTGTTTGCTTTGCATTAATTTAGATAAAATGAATTTTTATTTCTTCCACACACACAACAATTTTCCAATTTAATTAATTTTCGACATGATTCAGTAAAAATTCATTTTTATTCATGTTGAAAACATTGTCGCGATTGTCTGGTTAAGAATCACTTAAATAATGCATCGTTACGTTCTCGCACCGACCTGAATTTTATTGAACTTAACTGCGTAAACGGAAGACTTTCCACCTAATTCCAGCCTAGAGACCTTTCGCAGCTTCACAGATGTGCAGATTAACCCTAATTGTATCATACATATGTATATAAGGAATCATACCGCCATGTGACTCTCAGTCTTAGTCTCAAGAGAATCATGATAATAATTAAAATGTTATTGTATTTGTTGACTGCTTAAATTCATATATTCCTTCAAACAAACTACATATAAACATAATCTGGCGTACACGGGCCAACGGATCATGTAGTTTTTGATTTCGAATTCGAATTTCGGTGCATATGTTTCCCTTGCATAAGGAAAAGCTTTGAACTTCTGCCTTTCTTGGGTGAGCAAAAGTGACAATGACCCCGAATCCCGGCGGATGTGCGATCAAGCACTTCACTTATGCCTGCGTCGAATGTCGCAACCCGGTATATATGATGCTACCATATCCTGAATCTAACTGGTAGCATGGTAGAATATTTCTTTATTAGAAAATCGCTCTTTGGTCAGCTGTGAAATTCTTGTACTGGTACGATCCTTGCGTCAGAGAGTCAAGAGTTTGGTAGAATCAGCTCGTCTGTGTACAATTGCCGCGATTATTATAAGATCCCAACGTCCACGTAATTAGATGTTTACCGCTGACTTACATATACATTCTATTAGTTTTGTGTTCTTTAAAAATGTTTAGCACTTGAAAATTATAGGAAAGGTGTGGATATGCTTATCTAACATGTATGTGCACAGATGCACATACTTAAGATACGTTCAAGCTAACCTTATGTCCTTAAAAAAAGTTTTTTGCAATAAGTGGTTTGCAAAATTTTCGCGGTATGCGCAAAGTTAAGATCTTAATGATTATTGAAAGTGTGTTAGGACGACTATTTACGCTGTATGTTTGCTTCGCTGCAGCTTTCAACATTGCTACTGTAGACATGCGTATTGCATTCCTGATGCATTGTTGCCCACTGGCTGAATCCATATAAAGAGAACGGTTATCTTTATTTTAGAGAATTTGTATTTAACAGTCTCACCGATTAGTTGGGTTGCGATTTTCGTTTTCGCTTGTCCTCGATTGTTATAAATCGTAGATTAATTTTAAAAAATTTATTCAAATGCATGCATTTAAGCGAAGAAAATATGTTGCTAATAACATTGAAATAATAACATCAAGCATAGAACCGAACGGATGGACAGTCGGATATACATTGAACTGTATCTTCAAACCTTGACTATAAATATTTTATAAACTCTTTGGATACGACAAATTGACTGACCAAACTTTATCTTGCATTAGAAATGTTCCAAGAAAACTTTCGACAAAACTTCTTTCCAAGTTAGTAAGAAACTTTGGTAAAAAAATTTTACCAATAATGAAGAAAAAAAAAAAAAATAAAGAAAAGAAGACACCTAGAAGTATTTGGAATTGTTAACACGAAACGGACTTTTGTTTTTCTCTTTTTTCCTTTTTTTTCTATGGACTATAAAATGCCTCTAATGCGCTAAATACACACCTGGTTTAAGATAAAGAAAAACAAAAAAGGAAAAATACAAAATAAAGGAATAATTGTATTCCAATATCAGTGAACGGAATGAAATTATTTGAAATATAAGCAAAAATATCTCCCTTTATGTTAGCACAAGATGTTTTACTACAAGCTTGCCGACAAAAGGTTCCAAGCAAATCATATCATTGCACAAACGATCATCCGCATCACATCATTAATATCGGGGCAATTAAGTTAATGAGAAGGTCGCTAGATAACACTTAATTAGGGTGTAAAATCGTCGCCTTCAGTCAATCCAACTGACGACTTTAGCGCCGTTATTGTATAATCACCTAGCGAGACCGGAACATTTTATGTGTACACATATATGTACATTTATAGTAACGTGGTGTTAATAAACTTTACTCTAAAGTGCGGGTGGTCAAGAGCGGCAAAAAGGCAAAGAGATGATTTTAACTTTAAAACAAAATCAAACTAACCAAAGCAGTGAAAGCAGACAAAAGGCACTCACGCAGCGCTAGATGAGATATACGAATATATTTGTATATACGTAATGTATATTAATTTAGTAAATAAATATATATGAGAATAATCATCAGTACTCGTAAAAATCCAATACACAAAAATACAGCAGCAGCGAGCAGAAGCAGCAAACATCATAGTCGAAATTGACACACCTTAATTTGTGCTGCATGCAACGCGCAAATAAATGTAAAACCACGTCACTGATATAACATGCGCTATCCACCAACTCACAACACGAACGAACGAACAAACGAACAAACGAATGAACGAACCAACGAATAGGACGCACCTCCTTAAGGGCCAATTTAAGGTGTTCTTAAAGAGTATATTTCTGGCTGGGTGTCGCCGACAATCCGTTGCGTTTCGTTCCGTTTAAACCTCATCACATCTCGATCATTACACATTGAATGAGTCCTATGCCTATTGCCATGAGCATGAACGTATAACTCATATATTGTATATCTGTTTATATACAATAGTTAAAGGTGTCTTAAACGCAGCGAACTGAGATAATTACATATTAATTCCTTTTTATTTTTCTTAATATATTGACTCTGACTGTGACTCTGACTCTGACTCTGACTCTGACTCTGACTCTGCTCCTAACCGTCATCATCCCGACGATTCATCGAGAAGAGACTGAATTTTCTGTTTCTGTTTGTGTTTTGGTTTTCTTCTTTTTTTTTTTTTTTTTTTTTGTTCTACTTCTTTCTTCTCTTTTACTTATTCCCTTATATCGTTATGTGAAGATTTAATTTTTTAATTTTATGTGTTAATCCTTGGCAGCGTTCCTTTCCTTGTTATATTATAGTTGAACATTTTGATTTCGTTTATTGCTTTTGTTGTTTTAATTGTGTTGATTTTTGGATGACTCTAAAGGAGATCGTTGGTGGCGGCAACATCGATGAGATTTTTCTTTTGTAATTTTCTGAAATGTGTAATTAAAGAACTTTGTTGTCTTAAAGAGGCGAAAAGAAATGCTGAGATATCTTTCCATTTCTTTGCTTGTTTGTCTTGCGAGTAAATGAGTACAGAGTGTGTGTGTGTGTGTCTGCCTATGCTATTCTCAATTTTAATTAATTTCCAGTTTAAATAAACATCGACAAATAAATATGTGCTCCTTAACTACAGTGAACATGTGTTTTCACTCCTACCCACCTAATTATCCAGTTAAGTAGTTGTAAAGAATATAATTCGATTTCTAGCAGGTATTCTTCTCTTAACTATGAAACAATTTAAACTGTACACTTTACATACAGACTCAATACCCAACTTTTCAATACGTCATCACCGATTTAATCAATACTCAGTTTTTCCGCAATGTCGGTATCATAGATGAAGTTCCCAAATTTGTAACACAGTGTATAAGAACAAAATTATAACGTTATCGCTTCTAGATATATAAGAATCTCAACAAAGATCATCATAGTTAAAATAAAAAAGAAAGAAAGAAAGAAAGAAAAGAAATGTCTTGTCGTCTCTTCAATTTCAGAACTGATAGAAAGTGAAAGGACATAGAAATAGACAGAAGTTAGATTGATCGTGGCAGCATAGAAATTTCACATTTCTTATGGGAAAAGCGAAGAAACCTGGGCTTTTTTTTTTTTTTTGTAAGGATCAAGAAGTAAACATTCAATGCAAATACCTCCCCGAGTGTCATTCAAACAAACAAAGGAAAAGGGTCACATATGTCATTTTCTGACATGCAATCTGGAATTTATTGTTATGGAATAACCATGTGGCAACATTACCATTGCCGCGTTGGCACCTTGGCAGGTTGGTTGATAATGCCCGGCACCGGCGCATAGGTATCGTGCGTAATCCAAAAATCATATTAAATGTGGAAAGTACTAACACTTAAACGGCGCCTTTCGAAATTTAAAGTCACTTTGATCATTTTTTGTACAACTCACGTGGGTTTTCGTTGCCCTACTTTTATGATTGAGAAAATAATGCTGGCAACTCTTCTCTTTACAAAATGACAAATTGCTTATGGTTTGCTAAGATTTTTCTCTATAATCGAACAGTGAAATTGCAATAGATAGTTAACTTCCCAGAGATATCAAACCACTGGTATTCACTATTTTGAAGGTAAATGTGGTCATAAGAAGTCTGTTTTCAAATGGTTAGTTCGTTTGCTCGCAGTGGAACAAAAACGTTCTCTTCTAAGTCGATGGCTATAATGCTCAATTTACAAAAACGGAAGCAAGATTTTGAACGCAACCATCCTATTCGCCAGATTTAGCTCCAACGACTATTATTCCGGCAATTGAGGTCTTGACAAAAATTGCTCTATAAAACCTTTCATACATTTGTTGCTGTCTGAATGAGATATGGATTTCATATACTTCAGGGACCGTGCTCTCATGCCTTCCCCGAAATAATATTTTGAAACTTTGGGCAGAGAAAGAGTTTTATTGATCACATTGGTCAAGTTACCAACAACTTTTTCTCAATAATGCATAGAATAGAATTCTTTTTAAGACGGTCATGCGTTTCAAATCGAAATTTCTTGGAGCCAAATCTTCGAGATATATGTATGATATATTTCCCAGCTCTCGATTTCATGTTGCTGATATCTTTCTTAAATTAAATGAAAGTATTTATCAAGATCCCTAAAAAATTATTTCCATCGACTTACGGGCTTTTTCTCCTATTGACTGGTACTTAAAAGTTCTTTCATTTTTCCATTTAATTCTATAGAATGCATAAAATACTTATATCACTGAAGGATATTTTCATTCCTTTCTGAAGCGAGATGTGTAAAATAAATTTAGTTGTTGGTTATAAAATTAAATTAAAAAAAAGCCAATGTTTATAAATATGTTTCTATTTTTATATATGTATATATATAAATGATCTCGCTCTCCACAAAGCTATAAATTATGGGAAGTCTTAAGAGTTTTAAATATCCCACAAGCTCTAGTAATATTCGTTTCCCCTACAAAAGTCAAAGTCTCGGTTATAATAAACATGCCTGTAACGCGTTGTATTTTTTTATCCAGTCTGCACAAATCAGTAGACTAAGGCTGCGCATGCAGTTGTACTCGTATAATAATCAAATCCATCATTTGTTTGTTTGCAGAAAAAAAGAAAAAAAAAACATCACAAGCCGGCAAAATTCTAAAGAAATACATTTATTCATATATTCATAATGCGTACATATGTGTATTGGTATATGTATGTCAGAGCATATGTACATTTAGTTAAATTTTAACATTCACAGGCAACCGACTCTTGATTATATGTATGGATACAGGCGGGCAATTACCATGATTGGGTCCCTGGTAAACCGTCATCACATTGTTCCAGAAATCAAAAAGAAGCAAACAACAAACCGCACAAATCAAATTCCGAATTAGTCGCCTTAGGTCTACACATATATTTATACGTGCGTATGTATGTGCATTTGTATAAATTTGTTCGTCATAAAGGAATCATCTGGCACAGCTATTAGATTCTTAGCATATGAGCTCTTTCAGAATCTGTCTCGCATTGAGGAGAATGACAGAGCAAATGAAGAAAATAAAATTATTAGACATTTGGAATTTCATCATTATTATCATGATAATCATGATAATCATGATTATCTAATTCAAGGTCAGTGAATCTGGCTTACTTCACAAAAGGTGAAAAACAAAAATACTATTGCTCGACAAGGCAGATCATATTCGCATTTTACTACCTACCTAAACGCCGCATAAATATATATGCTTTTAAGAAATGTTTTCGCTTAGGTTTATAATTCCGTCACAACATCAACAACTGAATAACAAAATGTTTCACTTTTTAAAATGTGCGCTATGTAGCGCCGTTATTATATCCACAATAAAATCAATTCAGCCACGAACGAAGCTGCGCAAAATCTTTTATTTCGTTTATAAAGACAATCAAAACGAAAGCAACTAAGCAGCAGTCTAAAGAGCAGTCCCTCTTAACTTGCGACCTGTTCACGCAATTGAATTTCTTAACCTAAAGGACATCAATCAATAATTCAATGAATCTGACGGTCAATTCGTAACGCATGTAAAAAGGTTGGGATTTCAAAATTCGTCTTGAGCACAATATAACTTTATTACACTTTGAATAAACGATGCATAAAATGATTTCGCTTGGCTTAAACAAAACGAATGTAGTATATAGTAATAACTTTATGCCCTCTTTTTATTTATTTTCGACTTTTTTTTCATCCATTCATTCAATCTCGTAAACTATGAACAGAAAGTTAAAAAAATAATATTTCCAAAAATATTTAGTCAATGTCTTCTTTTCTATCTTCTCTCTCTCTCTCTCTCTCTCTCACTCTCACTCTCTCTCTATGTTAGTCTCTTGATAATTCAATATTTAAAAGTCATTTGACAGACTCGCTTTTCACTTTACCCTTTAAAGTGGACCACTGGATGCATGAGATTGCCGATGCGGTTTGCAGTCGATTCTTCAAGGACTATGGCCGCGATTGAGAAAAATCCCATTACAATGAATATATGTATGAATGTATAGAAGACATTCATTTGAAACAACTGCGAAAAACTACGAATACATTGATCCGGGTTATTGACAAATTTCTCATCCCAATATTGAATATTTTGCAAAAGTTTAAGTGAGATATCGTTTCGACTTCGAAATATATGATTATTTCACATATAAGCTTTTGCGCGATCACATGCAGTCATCAAGTCCATATCACACATCCTGACTGCGTGGTGTTTTACAAATTTATTGCGATTTCTTTAAGAGTTTTCCGTTTCATTGTTACAAACAAAGTCACTTACAGTAGCTATAAAGCGACAAGAGAGAGTGCTTGACAAACTTATTTGATATGTTTAGGAGATAGCGCTTACGAAATTTCTTCGAACGAAGTCGGATAAAATTTTATGCTTCTTCGCACTTGTGTATAATGGCCTATCCGATTCACATTCCGATGTTAGCTTAGAACGCCCTAACACTAACACTTGGGATGGTTTTTTTTCGCAAAATTTTGAATAATTCAAATTTGCTTTATATAGCAATTTTCTCAAAATAAGACGTTAGGAGCGATGGCAATCGTAGAAATGAGACTATTCGAGTTCGTCCTTGGCCCTAAAACCCGTAAATGTACCAAATTTCCTTATAATATCGCAAGAATTGTAACCCGTACATTGCAATGACATTAGACGGACAGACGAAGAGGTAAATACACAAACTTAAATCGATTCAGAAATTGCCTATAAATCTGGTATTGATATAAGAAAAGGCAGGTCTATCTTCAGCCCTTTTGGGTGCTGCATATATTCGCGCAAACTTAATTTACCGTACAGTACGGTAAGTGATGCACGTATATAATAAAAACAGAAAAAAAAAATTATGCAAATGAAATATTTGAATACAAATTGTACACACTTCATGATTATTAGTAGAAATGCCCGGACTTTCCCATAAGTAATGAGTAATGAGCAATGAGTGCCTTTTATTCGAGAGTATGATGCGCATTTAAAATTTTATTCAAACACAAGACAAAGAATTTTTTGTTTAAAAATGATGCTCCAACTCCATGACTCCATAGCACAGTTAAATAGCTTACTTTTGCTTATGCATATGTATATTGCAGGAGTATATTTAAAATTTTCATGTTGCTTAACGTGAAGCAACTTTTAAAATGTCCATTGATTTAATTTGATTTCCAACTTTTCTTTTAATAAGCATTTAAAAAATGTTTTCAAATTTTAATTAAATTTGATGCACCGTATGCGTGTGTACATATATATATATATATATATATGTATATATATACATGTATATACATGTATATATATATATATATGTATATATGTATGTATGTATATATGTATATATATATATGTAAATATATATACATAATTTTTTTTTCTTTTGTGTAAGCAGCCACTCTCAGGATGTCCCTGTATGTACGGGCACGGTAGTGACCAGAAAAGGTTATAAGAGAAATGGTGTGAAGAGAGGAAATAGCGCTGGCGAACGTTCGATTTGAAAGTGGAGACATCAGATACGGCAGGAAAGATCACTGCTGATAGATGTATTTGAATATGACGTAAGCATGTTTCCGAAAGAATACAGCACGTTGAGCTTGTCGCTGCGCTAATGTGCTATTAACTTGAGGTATTTGAATTGCAGAGATGTACACTAATATACGGCAGAATGACGAAACAAGTGCCTGCTTATTGTCGGTAAATAAGTGATAGTGAGGAGAATTTCTTTAGTGATTTCCCCAAAATTCAAACTGAACTGAATGAAGCTTTCATTCACATATCATTACATCTAACATGTTTCCATTACCTTCAGCTTTGCGTACATAATTACAAGCAAGCGAGCAAACAAATAAGCAAACAAAATAGTTTTCTTATGCTTTTTATTCTATTATTTTTATAATTTTATTTTCTCTTTTCCTACGCTATTGTATTGTATTTTATTGTATTGTTTAAGGAACTATTTAACTTTGAAGTAATACATATATATATACATATGTGTGTGTGTGTGTGCGTTTGTTCATATAAATGTGTATGCGTATGTTTGTATATTTTAGTTCTCATTGTTAATGAAAACAAATATCATAAAACATTGTCAACATTCTCTTTTAAATGTGTACAATAAAAAGATAAAGTGGGAGTCTGAGCCTGAGAAGTGAGATCGACTGTCAAAGAAAAGCCCAGTGTTTGCATGTGTATATACGCTTACAGTGAACGGTATTTGACATCAAATCGTGAACAGTAAGTGTTTCAAGTTTTCCCATGACAATTTTATTTATTTATTGTCTGTTTATTGTTTACGTTTAGTTTGTAGCATTTATATATGTGTTGAGTGCACCGCGACGATCTGAGAAGGTTAGTTACATTTAACAAACGTTCGCGTTACGAAACTAGCACTAGTTAAATGTAAAGATAAACTTACCGACATCTAATTAACAAATGAAAAAAACAAAAAAAGTTGTACATTAGATCTCAGTGAATCGATTCCATATATATATATATTGTTACGAAAATGCTATATTTGATGATTTGAATTTCCATGAAAATTAGCCGATTTTCTAAGAAAGGAAATTGTAAGGAAAGGGAAACCAGCTACACATTCACTACGCGTTGCCAGCGTCATGCAGTTGACGGCTGACGAAAACATTTGCAATGCACATGCGATTGGCAGTAAATTTAGATGGGAAACGGATTAACGGATTAAAAATGTCGGGATCAATTTAGGTAATAGTAAGTTGCTTGTAATAGGGTATTAGAGGAAAGTTAAGTCAGTTAAGAGAGAGTCGAGAGAGTCGAATGTATTGAAAAGTGAGTCGAAAGTCCGTCGAGCAAGTCGCGTCAAGCGAGTTGAATTCCAATATTTGAACGGACAAGATCAGAATGAGATATAATTTCCCGTAAATGATTTTTAACTAAATAAGAGCTTAATTTAAAAAGCACTCGGATAAATAACGTAAAACCCCGAGAGACGATTTACGATGCAACGTTAATGAATTCCTTTTAATTTTTCAGTTTTCTTCATTATTAAAATTGAAAGAACTTTCAGCGAACAATGTAGCCCGCGAAAATGAATAGATTAACTAGATGGGCCTTAATGACTGAGTCGCCAGCGTGACTTACATTCGATTTCAGCTCACCGCAAGTCAAGTGCTTAATATTAAGATTGTCGGGCGAGAATGCAACGCTTAAAATGTGTTACAGTAAAGCGTCTGTCTGAATGCCAGTAACTTTCAGAAACGTGAGGAGAGCTTCAAGCAAACGTGTATGTTTATAAACGTAAAATTCATGCAAGTGCTTCCACAATGTTACTGTGTAGGATAGTGCGTCGGCATCAGATGCCGCTTTGAATGAGATATAAAGTAAATATTGGCGTTGCTCGTTTATCGTTCCGTATTGACTCCCGATATGTTTGTTTACATAGTGTAATTGTATTAGTAAATACCCTATGATACAATGACTCAAGCATACACACACACGCACACACAGTCATACACATGACATAAATGAGGATGCGGGCCGAAATGCAATTTCACATTTTTTACATTTATTTATACATTTATTCAATAGATAGTCAGTCCATCCATCTTATGTTGTTGTATATGAAAAGTAACCAAACATACACTAAAATGTACTTAGGCGTAAATATTTCGTTTGCATGAAAACGCGTATTTCGTCTCGTTTTCGGCACTAAAATATAAAACGTATGCATAGTTTACGAACAAAGTGCAACTTTATAACACATACATACGATGCATAGCATAGTTGTAAGAGGACTTAATTTTATATTTAAGAGGAAAAAAACCTTACTAATTTCTCAGTTTTGCAAATCTGCACCGACTGCCTACTTTGTTGCGACCGATTATGTTATCTCCTCACTAAACTTTTCGGTTATTTCCATTTGTTGTTATTGCTATTTGAAATTGCTGGGCTTTTGATCAAAAATTTTGAACAGACTACGCTCTACTTGATGTTTATATTTACAGCTCAAGTATGCACGTAAAACGAGAAAAGCATATTGATAGCTACTATGAATTCTGTCCCTAAGCAAAATCTTATCTTTTGGACTTTTCTGCATATATTATCCACTAAAAGGAAAAAAGAAAACGTAAAATTAAAATAAAAAAACAAAAATTGTGAAGTGAAAACTAAAAAAAAAAAATAATAATAATAATAATAAACAAAAACCAAAAAAAAAAAAAAAAATATATAAAAAACTTGAGAACATCTACTGCAGCAATCAACAAATAGTTTGTTCAACTAATTTCTCACCTGCAGTGATATTTACTTTATAGCAAGTATAGAGTGCATATATACTGCACTCGACGTTCTAGCTGCCCGTCTGTCTTCAAACTTATTACACTGTCATCGCGTTCGTAGGCAGCAACAGCAGGATTTACACTAAATTTGTCGGTGCGCTTTGAAATTTATCGATAAATTTACAAAATACTTTGCCAAATTAGGGCCAGATTTGTTCATATTAACATTTCAAGTTATTAACAAGTTCGCGTTAGCCATACTCAGAGTTAATTTTTCGATTTTGTAGATTTGCTCTTCCTTCCGCAATTACATAATTTCCGACATTTCTTTGTGTCCCTCGGTCTCGATTGCAACTTCGGTTTCATCTCTGGCAATTTGGAGATACGTCGAATTATGGTTGTATCACAAGTTCCTTCAGAGTCCACCGCGTTTCCTTTGGGCAAATCTTTTTTCATTAATTTTTCCAACTTTTCTTCATTATCCGAGCTCGCGTATACAATATCGTCGCATTCGTCACTAGATGAAAATATTAGTTTGTCTTCGTCATCGGTTGGACACTCGCAACAATCAGAGCCCGCTGAATCGCTTGAGCTGTATGAGATCAAGCAATCAACGGGACACTCATGATATTCCGGCTTTCGTATAAATGGATCTGGACGTTCGCCTTTATCCATACGAACCCATTGGCATTGGAAAGGACCTTGACTACAGTCTGTAGCTACAATGCCGGTGGTGCGATCTATATCACAATCGCAAATGATTTTCGGACAGTCGCACTGATAGCAACGCGGCAAGTTTAAATCAACGTTTTTCGCTTCTTTCTTTTTCCTCCTTCCCTTCTCCTCATTCTCACATTGTTCGTATCTGCTTACATTTTCGTATTTTTTCTTTGCAATTTTAGGCGGGCATATTAAATTACAGGGAAGGGGCAGTGTAAGGCAGCTAGCAACAATCGGTAATGTTTTAGTCGGCAAAGTTTTTAAATATTCTCTAAGATCATTGGTTCGCTGACATTTTTGTACGCACTTTTGTTTTTCCTCTTGATATTTTGGGGGAGATTGAGTTCCAATGACAATTCGTGTCCTACAGCCTCTTGGGTGATAATCTTCCACAATTATAGGATCCGCTCGCTTATATAAACGTTCATATAGTTCTCTATATGTTTGAAAAATTCTTTCTTGATAATTTGAACAAGCTTTAAAAAATGCATGCCGATAATGTTCGAAGACGCGAATAGATTTTCTTGCAGCGTGCTCCCAAGCATATCGTCGTTCTTTTATGACCAATGCTTCAGTTATAGGGCTGCGTATACTGTGGTCAGGTGTTTGAAGGAAGAAAGCCTTCATAACTCGTTTGAGTAATGCATAAGCCAGCAGACCTTGCAAGCGTGACATCCAACATCTACACTGGAATTCGTCCACTATATCCCCGCGATGTATGCTACCATCTTCTTCTGGCTTAACGCAAAACCGATGACGTTTCACATCATAAAATTGAAATGCTTTAACTATTATTGAACGGGCACTCTTCGCCTTGCAAGATGGTATACCGCAAATTTTAAAAATCTAAAAGAAAAAGAGAAAAAAAGAACTCATTGCACATTGCATATATATTTATATATATATAAGTTACCTCCACCAAGGCATCGGATATATCCAGCACGTTTTCTATAAACAGGGGATCAAATTGTCCGCTGGGAGTACAGGCACTAAAATCCTGATTATAATATGGACTTTTGGGAGGTTGACGCTTCATTTGTGAATTTTTTGTTTCTTTTTTTCTTAGTCTTTTTTTTTTGTTTTTTTAATTCTTATTTGTACGAATAATTTTGTGACAGTATTCTTAAAATAGGAAAAACAAAAAAAAAATGGCTTAACGAAATGACGCTTTGATAATTAATTAAACGATTTAATTGAAATATTCTGTCAGGTGCTGTCATCAAAGGTACGCAGATTATAATCGTTTATGCGTAAAAAGTTTCTCGCATTCCATAAAAGAATTCAACTTGCACATCATCGCATTTGATGCTTATTCAACTGATGCGATTATATGAGCGTTTGCGTACTTGGTTTTGGTAACCCCTTGCATTCCCTATGCGCCGAAACTAAAAGCTTCCTGATGACTTAGACTTACATGAAAAACGTCGCTTTTTCCATTAATGCCATTAATGCCATGCAAATGTGCTCTCTTTATAAATTTGTTACGTTAATCGTTTAATAGGTGCGAATTCATGAACACTCGTGAACGCTATTTTGGCCCAAATTACGCGTAAGCTTGCACGAGTGTACATGAAAGGGAATAGTGATGTTATAGCGTTGTTAATGTCGCTGACTATCACTATGTTCAGCTTGAGTTAAAAATAGACTTTTATTAATGCCTCTGAATTCCTCTGAATACACATCGGTGCTATTTTATGTTTTTTCTTGTTTTTTCATTTTTTTTTTTTTTATTTGACTGTCATCACTGCTTAAAGCAATTAATCATGTTGAAGAGACGCTAACCAAAACAACAACAGTAACAATAATAACAAAAATTTCGTTTTATTTTTGTTTTTTTTTGGTTTTTGTGATTTTTTACGACCAACATGTCATAACAATGAAATCCAACAACTGTGTGACCAAAGTGGCGCATTCATCAAACTCATAAAAACATTTAGTGACGAGTACGCAACGCGACGGCAAAAGGTCTCTGTACTTGGGTCCATGTGGCAAACAGACAGATAAGAGCAGGCAGGAAAAGCGATAAACTTACTCACTAACTACATAACTCTCCGTGTGGCTGCCTGCCTAACTGACCAACCGAAAAGGAAGACGTTTTCTCTCTGACATATTCATGTCAAATGCTTTGATGACAGAGGCGTTTTGCTGCTTTCGGAAGTATCTTTTACCCCTCAATAAAAACGCTAGTTATTCGATGGTTATCTATGGATGGATACATATATATATATATATGGATGGATATATATATATATATATATATATATATATATATATATATATGCGCTTTCTTTCTGCATGTTGCAATCGTTCGGTTTTTATTTCCTGATCTTTGTTTTATTTTAATCCATCAAATTTTAATGCTGTTCAGTATAAATTTATTATTCTATTTCTTGTTGGTATTGTCGGTCTATGACCATTTCACTTCGACTGACTCTTCACTGAGTGATCTCTTCTCGCAATCCTGATAAGTGTGTCACAAATAACGCTAGTCTCATCATGCAAATTTATTACGATTGTTATGTTCAACACCCACGACAATCGTAGGCCGTATGGAATACATAACGAAGTCGTCCTTAAAACAAAACGAAATATTTGCTTTACTTTATTTTAATACATTTGCTGTTTTTTTTTTCCTTTTTTTAAAGATTCGTCGAGAGAACGAGCTTCAAGAAGTTCAAATTTTACCAATAAATAACTTTTTCTTGAAATTCATTATACTATTGGAACAGGGTATATTAGGTTTCTGCAAACGTATGTAACCCGCAGAAGCGCTTAAGATAGACCCACTTTTATTATACCGATCGATTCTGACTCATTTTCTGATGCCTGTCTGCCCTTCTGTCTGTATGTCCGTCTAATGTCTGTCCATGTAAATTTGTTTTCAAGTTATAGGCCGCACTAGTTGAGATATTTTACTGAAGCTTGGTACGGTGACGTGTTTTCAGCCAAGAACGAATACTATTGAAAGCGGTTTAGATCGGTCTACCTTTTTAACCACTTCATATATGGCGCCCTATTTTCAAAAGTCGTTATACGAAAAATATTGCAATTTTCTAAGTTTGACGACAAAAGGGGCTGAGTAAGAGTATGTGAAAACTTTGGACCGCCACGATGATAATCAGGTCATAATAGTAATGTAAGATAAAAACAAATAAGCACATTATAGTCGAGCAAGGCCGACCTTTAAATACCCTACATCACATTGTCGAACATTATTCTTATTTTTATTACAGAACACAAAAGTTATATCTTCTTCCGATATAAAGGCATATTTTTCATGTGCGTAGTTATGAGGAAGTGTAAGTCTAATGTAACACAACTTTAACCCTTATATAGGGTACGATTCAAAAGTAGGCGTAGATGGTTTAAATTTTCTACAGTTTATTTTTGTATGAATTTACTATAATATTATGGGTCAATTTCCATCACCACATATTAAACCTTAGCCATTTCTGCTCTACAAAGAATCAATTTTCGGGAAAATCCTTATTAGAGTAGGACCCAACAAATAGGCCGGGATGCTCCAAATTTGGTACAATTAATTTTTTTATATTAAAAATACTATTACGATAAAATTTGCATAAAACAATTATACCGTTTTTTCGTATGAATTTCAATTTTTACTACATGAGAGGGGGTTTAAAATATGTCACAGCCGGTCCAAAGTTTTCATACCAATTTAGAATGCCGTAATGCTACTACGTAACCACCTCTACCGAAAAATTTTGAAAATGAAAATTTTTTTCCATATAAGGACTTTTCGAAATGAGGCATAATACGGGGAGTGATTGAAAGAGTGTATGGACAACCCACACCATATTTTGGATCCTACCCTTTATTAGGATATGCACGAAAATTTTGGCTTTTTAGGGCTGAAAAGTCGAAGTTTTAATATGTTATGATGAAAATTGATCTATAACAGCAGTTTGATGTTGAAATTAATTATGTTGAACTCTCAATACGTACCACAATTTTTAAACCTTTTGGGCACAAGCATTCATTCTTACAGAAAGTAAGCGTTTATTTGCAAAGAAGTCTACTGTTTAATATACAGTCCCATTATAGTAAATTCATATAAAAACAGGGTACACTTTTTGGGTTCTATGGCGAAAATATGAATTGTATTAGACAATGTTGTGTAGGGTATTTAATAGTCGACCTAGCCCGATTATAATGGTTTTACTTGTTTTAAGTTAACGAAAGTCACTGTTTCCAAATATCCTACTGCCCGTTCACTCCCCTTCTTGCTTTCTCATCACTTTCTAAACGTTCCTCCTTCTGTTCTGCTGCGTTTTTCTTTTTTCTTTGTTCTTCACATTTTCGTTTCGGTATATTTTTTAACAATTGTTGTCAGTGTGACGAGCAAATTGAGCCAAAAAATAAAACATTTGACATGACTTGTGCTTCTTCTTTCCTTTTCGAATATTAAATGTAGTGTAAAATTTAATGAAACATACACTGAACAGTTCATAATTCATGCCAATTTATTGTATAGCCAGAGATATGTATGCCGTATATGTTCATCTGTTTGTTTATTCATATATATCCGTCAACGTTGGCCCACAATCGAATCATCGATGACCGCCAGTGGGTAGGTATTGAGCTAGTTGTTTATCTCAAAGTATTTTAAAAACTTAATCGATCGAAACGGTGAGCTGAACCGAAATTAAAAATGCGAAAGATAGTGCATGCATTACAATCATATCCATATTCATGGCATGGAAAATTCATGAAGGTTTTTAAGAAAACTTGTTCATATATTCAGAAGCATGAAAATAATTTCCATGCAATAAAATTGTGATTTTTATGATGTTTCATTTTGCGAATGCATGCATGCAATGTGCGGTCGGTCGTATATGCATATGGGTGTATATACTTAAATGCGTATGTATGTTATATGGAGAGCTTAAAACTTTCACATGCATAAATAATTTGCATTCAAAGGACGAGAAGACAGTCACGATCACACAGACGCACCCGTTAACGCATATGCCTTGACATTGCTGAGTAACACGTTACTAAAATTTTCAAATTTCAAATGTGCCACATGTTGTCACAAAACATTTACTAAAGAATGCAGAATGGATTTTATCATTCTATCTCGTTCATTCTGCCTTGTATTCAACAACAATATATACCAGAATAATATTGGAATTTTATTAATTTCTCAATGACAAAATGGCACTTGAAGCCATTGAATTACGAGCACAAGAATAGCAAGACATCATAGCAAATGCACTACAAGTGTTAGGTCAAATACCAAACTGTGACACAATCACCACTACTGGCGCAACCACGACATATATGATGCACTTGCATTAACCGACCCGACCAACTTCATTTCTAACCGACAACAAAAATGAAATAAAACAAATAAGAGAATTATACCAACTTTGAGACGAATCCTGGATACCCAGCAAGCGAGCATTTCTTTTCATCGTGTTCGACCCTTTATTTTTTTGTATTCTTTTATTTTCATATAAATATATATAGTTTATTATTTTATGGAAATTATTCATTTTTGCTTTCATGTCACTGTCAAAATCATTTGCTGAAATTGCTACTCAGACTTCGTAGCTATGAAGCAAGCATTCTTAAGCGTATTTATCACATTTTGTTTTATCATTATTGGCAACAGTGAAAGATTTTTCGTCTCCCTTTCCAATCAATGATGAACAAGGCATACAAAGTTCCACAAATGAATTCAAAATTGCATTATGATCATATATATGTATATGATTTATTTATATGTATGTATAGTTAACGGATGCAAACGCCGTGAGGCGATTAATATGCCGGCGTCCTTGGATCTTGATGTGAAAAAAAAAAAAAACTAAAAAGGCATTTCTTTCGTTCTTTTTTTCTCCGCAACAGCACAACAGCATATTGACCAACAGAGTTTTTAATTAATTTTTGTCCAATGGCCACATCATTGACATTTACTCCATATGTTGTTGTTACTATTGTTTATGTAAGTCACCGTACATTAAATGAAAATATATATGAGCGACACTATTTCCTATAACATCTGTGTTTAGTTGTGAACATTTTCAATGACATAAAATTGGTTGAATTCATTGACTTTGCGGTTGCACTATTAAACACTTCGTATAAATTTTCTATTTTAATTGTTATGTCAATTCCATTCGATCATTGATTACACAAATTTATAGGCATAACATTTTTAGAAAATTGGCTTGTAGCTGCAAAAGAAAAATGCAACGAAAGGCGAAACAAAATGACATAACGATTTTCTTTTGGTGCCAGCAATGCAGACACCGATCAAAATTTGCTTAAAGAGTGTCCTTTCGAATTTTCAAAATTTCAGACACACTTTGATCCAAAAATGACTTAAGTTATAGCCCGAACTTATTCGGTGAAAAAGTGTATCGGTGAAGGACGTATGCTCCAAGGTAATTAATAGATTTTTTCCTTCCCGTTTTGTTTTTCGCACCGTTAACTTTGCCCGGATGTACATAAAATCCAGAACTCTTGACGTTGATCCTGGAACGAACGCTATTGAAAATCGTTGTGATCGGTTCATTTCTACCGACCACTTTACATATAATATAATAACTGTATTAAGTGAAGTTGCTTAGAATATTTAATGGTGGGCCATAGCCCCCTAAAATGCTTTTATTTCTTTTTTTGATATAAATATTTGTTTTTAAGGGCTTCGATTGCTTGAGATACAGCACTTTTGGTTATTATTCGCACCGTTAAGGGAAAAAGAAAATCGTTGCGAATGATTTTGCCTGATATTATCTACGGTCCAAGCATTAAAGTCATATTGGCTGACCTGAAACGATTTGATATGCTAGTAGGTATAGCTCTTTTCGCAATATACTTCATAATTTGATCACAGAGATGCTGTGTGTTGTTTATATGACACAAAACCGGCGTAACCAAAATTGAATGTTTTTAATATATTTGTATAAAGGTCAACTACTTCAGGTGGAGTTGTATACATCGACATAGGCACAGTTCTGCTTTTAATATTAAACTTTCGTGACTTTTTGCTTGAATGCCGTAAAAAAGAAGGGAAAACACTATAGCGGGACGAGGTCGACTTTTGGATACCAATTCCCCTAAGCAGTCATTTATTCATTTTCGCGCTAATGCACCAAGAACTGTATACACCTGCTATATAAAACCACACTTTTCATGTAAGCCGTTACATTGGAAGATGATCGAGATATCAACTCATGTGGTCCAAATTTAGCAAACTTAATCTGTTTGTCAGAGATTTTGTTACTTTGCAGTTTCGTCATAAAAAACAAAAAGAAGGTACTTTATAACCATAAAAGAAAGAGAAAGAGAGAGAAGCGAACTTCTGAATATCACAATAGTTTCCTTACAAGGAGTTTGTAAAATAAAGCGAAAAAGTATCTTGATCCCAAAAATTGCGAGCTGTACGCTGAAAACCAAAATACATGGGCAGACGTCGGACGGATGGAAGTTTATCAATAGGTATAATAAAAGGTGAGTCTATCTCAAGTACTTCTGGCTGTTGTATACATTCACATAAATTGAATATCTCTCGAGTGGTCTATGGTATGGTGGTTGTATGTGATATCTAATTTTTCCACGTAAGCTCGCTCGCATTCGAATACTAAGTTAGTTACATGAAAAAATTCAGCTCGAGAAATTAGAACCGACAATGAATTTAATTCATCCGGACCACAATATCATCAAAATTATTGTTTGTACATAAAAAAATAAAAAATTATTATAACCTAATTTATATTAATATTAAAAAAAAATAAAACGTAAAACCGTTAAATTAAACGACATCGCATTATATTCATAAAAATATAGCCCTGTATGCTTCTTCTATGGCTTATATAACAATACTGTTCTTCATCGTTCGGATTCTTGTCCATACTTTCATAATTTAATAATCCGACTCTTACAGCATTTCAAAACCTCAGAATCAATTGATTATAAGAAATGATGCTCTATCTCCAATAAATGAATTTGTTTGAGACAATCGTAACTTTAAATTACTGATACAGCCTTGTAAAGTCACTTATATGATGACAATAGCATTTAATTGGCAAGAGGCTCAAAAGCCTTGTTAATATAGCCGCGCCCTTTTTTATGTTTTTTTTTTGTTTTTCAAGTTAATTATTAACATAAATAAGTCAATAAATTTGGTGGAATCAAAAGTGAACAACTAAACTAAAAATTAAGACAACTTTGAAAAAAAAAGTAGAAGCTTTCACAAATTTGGGCCGAGCAAAAATATGTTGAAAATCAAATGATTACATGTGAACAAGCAAAAACGTTAAGAAATGGCTCATTATCGCAACTATCAAATCGAGCATATATCGCAACACTCAATAAGTCCGCGGTCTGGTACATATATGGCAACATTGTTGACAGATTCAGATGGTGTCTGGATTGTAGCAGCCTTCGAACGAAATGCGCCACAATTTAACGACATTGCAACCATTAGTTTACCAGTTGCAGTTACTTTGGACGATTCGGAAGACTTTCACCGGTTGCTGTTCACTCGGCTGAGTATCGATTTGACGCTGCAATGAGGTGATGAGTCCATGCTTCACCTATTGTCACATATTGCATAAAAAATCCTTTTATTTCGCCTAAACGACGCCAAACATCGGCAGCCGGGTAGGTAAGAACTGCAACAAGCAAGTCCGTGTTCCCGAGTTTCAAATCTCAATGCGGTAAAGTCTACATTTGTCGTAGTTATAGTGAGTGCTAAAGGCCGATTGGGCACACATAAACCTGGCCGCTCCTCCTTCCCTCTCTCTTTCTCTTCCGTCACTTCTTTCCGAACGTCACAGTATTGTACGAAGAGACGACGTCACTTGAGTAATTGGTCCATTGGTATTGAAATTGAACAAACGCGGCGTTCACTTCCAACAGAGCTTTCTAGTAATATTTACACTGCCTTCTGATATCTTTAAGCTTTTAGATAGCTTGCGTAACTTCACTTTTTGGCCTCGTAGAATGATTTCGGTACTTTTTTTCTATTTTCGGGAAGAACTGCTGAATTCGGGCGATCAAAGCGGTCGGCATCATCAGTGTCCGTTACGACTTTTTTTTAGAAATGTCCAACACTATACAAATTTATTTCTTCGACAGACAAGATCTGCCATGACACTTTTCAATGCTGATTATGCGAACAGTTTTTCTCCAACAAACGATATTCAAAGTTTTGAATTGTTTCGAAATTAAAAAAAATAGCGTCACTAAAACAACCGTAACTTGTAAACTAAACGTCGGGATGTCATATAAAATTAGCCAGAGAAATAAATTCTAAGGCTAAAAAGTCCTAAAGTACTAGCATCTAAGGCTTTCGGCAGTATTGAAAATTCTACCGCATTTGGGATTTGAACCCACGACCTTTGAGTTGTTAGCTTTTGCCTTGTCGGCCATACAGGCAATTCGGTTTGAAGGCATGTATTACTCCGAAATCCGACTGATCTAAAAATAATGATGCCATATGCCATCTTAGATCGGACACTTATTGAGCGATACGATATATAGCGCCAATGATATGTATTATGATTACTAATGGCGAAAAATTGTTAAATAAAATCAATCAACTGGCCACAAAGCTAAAGAGTCCAAATGTATCTGCAAACATGCCGACTGTGGGATATTACGTCATCATTAAACTTATTTAGCCTGTTCTAAAATCCATTCTGGTCCAATATGGTTATTTTGATGAGTGCATATCAGACTAAGCATCTGCTGTACAAATAAGATTTTGCCATACGATGTCTGCTGGCTTTTCAGAGGATTCCAGTCGCTTTCAATTACCAAATCTGAAAGATTTTAGTAAATGAGGCAATCGCGTCTTCAGAACCTGATTTACTATCAACCCAATCTTTTTCTTATGTTTACAACGACTTATAATAATAATTGTTACATTGTGCGCAGCCTTTCGACTAAAAGCTACGAAAATGCCAGCTCTGTTACAATTTGTTCAGTAGACGACCCGTATTATAGTTAATCACAATGTTGCAGATAATTAAGAATGGTATTTGCTCGCAGGCTCCTTGCTTTTCAAATGTTTGTTTTTACACTTTTTCGATGCGCTGCTTTTATACGGCTTTACTCTGCTATTGTCTTTTTTCGTCAACCTTCATGCGTGCTCGCGTCTTAGGGAGTTGAAAAATAAGGCGACAAATACAATGGTGGATCTAAGTGTTTCAATCCCAATGTGGGTTTTCCTGGATAGATGCAACATTGTAGCCGATAGTTTGCTTAATTAAATGACAAGAAGAGGAACGAACTTATAACGAGAAGATTTTTGTATATAGTCTGCGTGATGTCTTAACGGCTACAGCTTAATATATAGATTAATTTAGCTATCAATTTAATTGTATTTAAAAATTACTGCGAAGAAGTCCTTCGATTAATGAATTAAAAAATTATGCATCATACTCTCGACTTACAAGGATCTCTTTCTTTTTTATTATATTTAGGTATTCATTGAATAAATGCGATTGTACTCTTTTGTTTCATTTCGAAGCCGTGTTCGTTACAAACAAAAAAAATAATTGAACATGACAAACACGCCGCCACAACGATATTATAAAACTTATTATATTAGGTTTAGCATTGTAGTCGGCCTTATTCCATTGACTTTCGTTCGATTTTCTAGAAATCTCCTTTTTGACTAAATTATCTCTAATTCTTTTTTTGTTTTGTCGGTAAAATTTAGCAAAAGAAATACGTTCGGGTTTCAGCCGAAAATCAAAAGAAAATTCTACACTTTCAAAGTTTCTCCACTGCTTGTTCAGGAAACGTAGGTAACAGTGACGATAAGATCAAAGAGTGAAACAGAGAGGTTGACGAAACAAGTGAAAGCAAACTATCGTGAATTTCTCTGTTCCGTTCAGCTGAGGAAGTCAACATTCCTATGCCAAACACTTAAAAGCAGTTCCAATTGTTACACTTGTTGTTTATCTGACATCAATACTTTTTCGGACTTCTTTCAATGAGTTCAATGGTTGATGGGCTGGGAAATCTCTGGAACGAATCGAATATAAGGCGGGAACTAAAACTTCTTCCAATGATTTAAAACGATTGACGATGAAGAAAATCTGGTCAGTTGGTATTTAATTGCAACGAAAAAGAATTGAGTTTTCCATGGCAGGACGTCAAGAGAGTTCCGATATCTGAAATTGCGAAAGCGATTTTTTTAGCACGTTCTGTTTCTGTGAAATTGAATGAATGATTTCATTAATTTGGATAAATCAAGGAGCTTCATAGCATTAAGAACACGATCGAAATCATTGGAATACCTAGATAGTCATCATTTCGCAAACCTATTATATATAATTTTAAGCATCTCATCAAAAAGCCTCAAACGCAAACGAAATGCGGTCGCACGCCAAAAGTTCAAATGGTTTGGCCTCGTGTGGCAGTAATTCTGTGAGCACAGGCTTAAGGCAAAATATTGAAATACTAGATACCGGTCGCAGTAAACCGAAAAAGCTAAAAACTAAATCAACAAACTTGAGTGCACTCAAAATTCCTTCACTGTTCAACGATGAAATATCGTAAATGCGTTCAAAATCGATTTTCTCATAAAAAAAAAAAAATACGGCCTGACAGTGATCTGGTTTGTAAATTACCAATGACACGTTTTGCTTTTCCACTGCAAAATGAAATCAGAAATCAGGAACCACTGGGGAAGATGGTTTATGGTGAGGCGGTTAAGTCTCCCATTAATTCTAATGCACTCATGTAATTTACTTCTGACCGAAAGCACCGAAAAACTTACACATAACGTTGACGAATGGATGTAAATGTAGTGGTAATCAAAAATTCTGTACATTTTCTGATTAAAGAAATATTAATTAGGCGTGTCCTTGGTACTTGGCTCAAGAAATATTTAACAACATTCTTAGACTGTTTCCTACCGCGAAACTTGAGAAACAATTATCTGTTAATCAAGATCACATAATAAATGTCTACGAATGTTTCGATGGCTCATCATATTCTTTTGAAAAAATGTTCTACCTGGTTACGTCTAGGGAGCAGTTTCTGGGTATAAAGAATAATTCTATAAAAAAGGAATTTTTTAGCGTCATGTTGTTGCAGTATAAAATCATCACTTGCCTACTAAATGTTAAGAATAAATTTTTAAAGTCCATCATCAAATCTACTAACAAAGGGATAATAACGAAATATATAAATAATTTATGTATTTCCTATGAAAAATGGGAAACGAAACGAAAATTGTAAATTGGTTAATAAACTTTTTATAACTACGGAATTGCGCTTGTTCTACTGCTCTACCCAGTTTCAGACATTGGCAATGGCATTGAAATCTTATCGTTGCTATGACACCTGCGCCCACACGTATCTACTTCGCTAGGATCATAATCTGAGTCTGAGTATAATTAAACAGTTTTGTAAACGCATGTGCGGATGTGTAAGTGGAACCGCAATACGCACATATTAAGCATTGCATGAAAGGTAAAAACTATCTACAAGATACGCACACACCCTATTATAGAGAGGAATATGTATATGATGCACAAACCGCAACAGCCATTTAAAATGCCATTGAACATGTAATCGCTCTTAAATTGCGACAGCGTACATAAGCACTTGTAGCTATTGTTGTAATACGCGTAATATTCACAATAAATTCAGTGACTTATCTCTGACTTTACATCGAAACAATGGCATTGAGAATGACAACAGGGACAGCACTAAACAACAAACCAAACATGTCACCATCAGACAAATACATATACATGCACATATTCAGCGACAACAGAAAGTAAACTCATTCATGAGCGAAATGTATTTTATTTTAGTAAATTGCAATATGTGAGAATGTTTTCTTTTTTTTTTTGTTGTTTTTTTTAATACCACCACGCACATTGCTAGACAAACACAGATACAGATTCACACATGCAGAAATACGCAATGTAAGTAAAGTTTAACAAGCGCTATTCTTTTCCTTATCATCATCACGTTATCTAAAGTTTCCAGCAATCGAAAACAACGCACATAAACGACATTTCATATGGTAAAAAAAATACATATATATATATATATATATAAAATAAAAACATATATATAATAATAACAACAACAATTGCAATTTTTGGCCTATAGACAACAACAATATACAATAACGCTTTTGTTTCTCTCTTTCTCTCTCTCTCTCTCTTTCTCGTTCTTTCTTTCTTTATGATCTTACGACACGTACTTCAACGACATATTCATGCGAAAAACAATTGCCATAACTTGTCACAGATTTTGTGTCGAATTTGAGATGACGATTACAAAATATTTAGTGGACACGTATTTAATTTCATTCCAGCGGCTTTACATTTTCGTTCGGATAATAAAACTTTATAAAGAGAATCCACGACTGTTATTGATTACTTGATCGATTGAACAACAAGTGACGTCAGAAGTCACAACACAATCACAGACAAATGGGAAATTGATATTGTCATTTTTGTCATAAATATGTCACAATAGTCACAAGCTTATGATCATCTGTGAACCAGGTCACAAAAATCTTTCTGATTGTGACACAATGTAGCACAAGAGAAACATACATATATACAGAATGATGATAAGAGTGATATATGTATATGGAAAGTTTACAAAATCACTAATCACTTTCACTGGATTATAGAGTAGAAGATTATTGTTAACACATCTGAGGGACAAGAACATCTTGTTCCAATAAATTCCATTAAATAAATTTAAATATAAATATTTTTGGCCAGTGTTAAATTTGAAATTGATTTAAGTATGTCTCTCCGTCTCTTCCTTCTTGTGTCCGCCAATCTATATTTGTAATAAACCTTCTCCCATTCATAAAAATAAAAATATCGCCTTCGACTTTGGTGAAAATTAGTAAAATTCCTGTACACAGGTTCTGTTAAAATTGCATCGAAAACGTTTGAAAGACTCACCCTATAGGGCAACATATAAACTGAAGCCACTTCCTATCATATCTGAATATAATTGTTATGTTTGGTTATTTGTCAACTTGAATGTAATTCCCCTTTGCTTTCGATACGTTTTCTTGTCGTTTTCGCAAATAAACAACGGAATTTTTTACCACTGTTCCTACGGAATACAAAATTTGATACAAAGTCACAAAGTCACTATGGCAAGAAAAGACATTAACAAACTCTTATGGCTGCTGACCGGTCCCAACAGGGCAATATGGCTTTAAAGCACTCTCTAATAAGTTTATATATTATACTTAATATAAAATTTAAAAATGTTTTGCGTTAAAATATTCATAGTTTTTTTATTTACTTTACTTTTCGTGAAAATTCTTGAAATTTCTTAGCTGGCAGTAATTTCCCCTGAAAGAGAATTGTCGACAGATTGTCTTGTAAGTAATGTTGCAGATGCTTTTAGTTCACAAATTAATCTGAAAATAACACTTTAATGCATTGTCGCAGTAACATCATTTAATATCGTTTGAACATCTGCGTCTTTTACTGATGAATGCTGAATATTTAATTTACCGGCATATACGCATAATTTTAGAATTGAATTATGCCGTCAATTTTATAGGGCGAAGAATCTAAATTCCGGCATGCACTGCAAGATGCTCATATTAATGCCAATAGCAACCAATATTCGGCGATGACGAGAACAAGCCGAATGTGTCCCAAGTGGACTGTAATGAAATGTTTCAAATGATACAAAAAACCTGTTCCGCGCCAACGAATTTTAATAGCGGTTAAAAGGCAAAGGTTATAAGACGAGTCGCGTCTTAAGTGTATCTTCATAAGTAAATCTAAATAAAAACCTTTTAGGTGTATATGTCTGCAGTTAGTTAACTATGTATTGAACCGGATTAACCGTAAAAAGAATGTCAACACCGTGTAATTTATATATGCATGTGTGTGTGTGTGTGTGTGATGTTTCTTAATTACAAAGTTTAAGAAGCCAATAGTTCAAGAAGCAATAACTAAAACACACATTGATTGAAAAGGATAGAGAAAGCGAGATAAAAAGGGAAACACAAAAAAAAAAAAGAGGGAGAGATAGAGAGGGAAGGACGTGGAAGAAGACAGATGAAAAACCGTAATGATGCCTAGAATTCGATTTGCTACTTCAGCTGCTGCACACAGGACATGAATAAACATTGATTTGTGTATCAAAGGACGCGACATTTGTGTGCCAGCAAATGTACAAAAAAATACACGAAGATATACACAAAGTTGCCTACTAGTATGTACATATTTCTGATAAAATAAACATATGCCGGTGGTTCCTACTACACTGCGATATCCTGCGATATGGTGCATGCTCTTTAATGATAAGTATTTTGAAAATGTTCAGCGCGTGGCGACAATTTGACACATGACTCCTTTGACACACGAAAACATAGTCATTGTTTGATTTAAATACAATTTATTAGCTCTGGCGGGGATATCGCAGTTGTTTTGTCCTCTAGCGGTACTCTACTGAATCCATTGTACGAATTTGTAAAGGTCTTGTAAGGACATGTATTTACAAAGATTAAATTACTCGACGACACCGGATTTAAAAAACAACAAACACGTCACGGACGACTCATTTGTAAATATTAAAATGATTTAAGACTGCCGGTAAAGAAAACAATCGTTATTTACTTTGTTTCTTCCATACTGCATGCCGTGGAATGTTATTTATAAGTAAATTGGATATAAATACGTTTTTAAAATGTTGCTTTAATATTTTTTTAACTAAAGTGCTTCAATGCTATTCTCAACTGTATAGATTCGTTCCTATCGACGGAAGATTTATTAACTCTGCCTTCACGTGGACAACGTTTATAAATGTATGTGCAATGAAGCAGTGAAGTATTCCTTTCTCAACTTCTTTCCTTTCACAAATATACGGAGCAATAGTGAAGACTATCTCATAGGCTGGTCCGAGAAGTTTCATTCGTGAACATAAACCTGTCCAAGATGTTCACGAACACGCTAACATAACGTCTAAATGTTCTGAGGATAATTGTTGTTTTTTTTTTTTTCTGGACACCGTAATTAAAAACTATCATCGTTTTATCCGCATACTTCCCTTATATGGTCAATTTTTTTTTCATGAAATGATTTTGTAACTCTCATACTTATGTAATTTAATGCTCAATATATTTGCAGTAGTTTCCAATCTTTGTGCCACTGTACGTCTTCGAGTAAAGAGACATTTTTCCGCTTCTACTTGGATTTGATAAAATCTTTAGCCGCTATTCCGGCGATAGGCGGGGCTAAGGGAAATTAATTAGATTTGTCTCTGCCCAAAAGGATGTCTATTGAGAAAGTGATTTTCAAATTCAAGCAGCGACATCAAGAGCAGAAGAGGAATAATCTGCGAGAGGCTTCCAATTTCATTTGAACTTTTTCAGGCATACTCCCGTTGAAGAAAACGAGAACCATTGCAAAAAAAAAAAAAAAAAAAAAAAAAAAAATGTAGACTCTTCTCTTCTTTCCATTGTCACTGGCCTACGGAAAGGTTAGTAGATATTGAAAATTTTTGTATGAAATCGTCCGAGAAATGAGCAACTTTCGCTTTTCATTAATGGTGTTTCTCTCAGAACACCGCTCCTCATTCGTTGTCCGCATATGATGTTTGTCTTCAATTTGATAAAGTAATAACTTTCTAATATTTGCAAGAATTTAAGGAAAGAAAAATCACATTTGGTTCTTGCACCGCCCTAATGTGATGGTAACAGTTCATAGAAATACTCATCCATCTGCCGCAAAATTAAATTTGAATGCAAAAACTAAAAACTTTGTAAAAGAATTATAATAATATGTACTCGCTGGCAATTTCTTCAACATATGGAACACTTCAAAATTGATCTTAATTGCAGATCTTTGCAAACGAAAACAACGACACTAACAACAATAAGATACCTCAATATGTTTGCAAAAAACAAAAAAAGAAGAATTTTAACAAGACCCAATAAATTATGAAGCTGATAAGGTTAGGTTGAGTAAACTCATACAAACAAAAAGACGTACATACTCTAAGAGTATCAAGCAGTCCCTATTTTTACGATATGCTTTATACGTATTACCAAACCAAACAAAACCAGAAAAAAGAAAAAAAAATGTTAAAACCATGTATAGCGTGAAAAAAAGAGGAAACAACGGGAACTTTTCGGCACAGATGTGCTAAAGCATATTCAACTGGTATTTGGGACACGAAATGTGCTAAATTATGGCCAACAATGTTTCTTAAAAGAAATGAGTGTTAACTGAGGCGCATTTCATTTCTTTCTGCTGTCAGTGGTCACAAAAAAAGTTGTGGTTTGACAAAATGTGTCAACGCCTCTTCAACTTAGAGTTACTAACGAATATTAAGCGATATTTTATCGCGAGATGTCTGGATATGATAAACAAAAAAAAGAAGCTCTCGTGCCGTTAATATATGAACAACTGTTACAATTGCGACTTGGCAAAAACAAAGTCTTTTTCTCTCCTTTATTTTTTGGAATTATTTCCTTCGTTTTACATGAAAACTACTTTTAAAGAGGACACGTGGCACACGTGATTCATATCGAATTTAGCGCTACACAAATTTCAATTTTGACATACGCATTATTTTATATAATGTACATACGGGTGTATACATGTATACATATATATGTATATATAGATATATATATATAGATATATATATCTATATATATATATATATATATATATATATATATATATATATATATATATATAGATATTGCAAACATACGTACAGATTCACTAAGAGCAGAGCAACATTATTGCATATATATATGTTTGTATGTTTGCTTGTACATTAACAACAATGTGCAGAAGTTGTATAGGAAGACGGAATCAACTTGAGGTTGTTGTTGTTGTTGGTTTTCTTTTTAATGTTTCTTTCCTTTCCTTTTTATATTCACACACACGCACGTATTGTATCTTTTAAAAGCAAAACAAAAAAAAAAAAAAAAAAAAAAGGAAGAAGAAAA
>CCAG010013725.1:0-13717 GCA_001077435.1 Glossina morsitans morsitans | reverse complement strand
ATATATATATATATATATATATATATATATATATATATATATATATATATTTCCTTTGCAGTTTGACAAATAGTTTGAATTAAAAAAGAAGTAAGAACATTATAGTCGGACAAGGCCGACCATTAAATATCCTATACCACATTGTCTGACACAATTCTTATTTTTATTATAGAACACAAAAATTATATCCTGTTTCTACATAAAATCATATTTTGCATGTGCGTATTTATGGGGAAGCGGGTCAAAAACGCAAGCTAACATAGTACAAGGTTAATGCTTACATAGGGGAGGATCCAAAAATCGGCGCAGATGCGTTTATGAACTTACTATAATATAATGGGTTAATTTCCATCACCACATATTAAACCTTAGACGTTTCTGCTCTACAAAGGATCAATTTTCGGGAAAATCCTTATTATGATAGGATCCAAAGAATAGGTCGAGATGGTCCAAATTTGGTACAGTTTATTATTTTATGTCAAATTACTGTTATGATATAATTTTCATCGTGAGGTATTGAAAATTATACCATTTTGTCGTACGAACTTCAGTTTTCGTTATATGGGAGGGGGTTCAAAAATTGCCTCAGCAGGTCCAAAGTTTTCACATCAATTCGGGATGCTGAAATACTCTTACTTAGCCACTTTTGTCGTCAAATTTAGAAAATTTCAATATTTTCCATATAACGACTTTTGAATTTAGGGCGCTATATATGAAGTGTTTGAAAAAGTGAACTGATCTGAACCATTTTCAATAGCATTTGTTCTACCAAATGTCATCAAAATATCTCAAGAACTGCGACCTATAGGTTGAACACAAATTCACATGTTAAGACATCAGACGGACAGACGAACTTAGATCAAATGAGATTATGATTCTGAATGGATCGGTATAATAAAAGGTGGGCCCATCTTAAGCCCTTCTGTGCGTTACATACGCCCGCTCGAACTTAATATACCCTGTATCACAAATGATGTAGGGTATAACAGAAAACAAACTTGAAAACTTTTATGAACAAGTTTTCTTACGCCAGATTTTATAAAATTAAATCGTACTATTTTCTAAAGTCTTTGCGGTCCGCTACTTTAGTCCAATTATGAGTTCCGGCAAATATTCACTGACCACAACAGAGCAGAAGCTAGTCGATTATAAGTCTTCATTTGAATTGACTTATAATTGGGATAATCAATATATAAATGGAGAAATGTATTCTTGTGTTTTTAGTCGCCGAATTTTTTACATGTTTAAAAGCATAGACAAGACGAATTTAGTATAAAAAATATTTCTTTAATTAATGAGATTTAGTTAAAATAATATTTGATCAAAATGGTTTATTACATAGCAGTATCTTACGATACGCGATATTATAGTGGAGTTATTGCAAGCGATGTTTTTCATAGTAATTTCTTTCAAGAAACCGATTGGTCCTTAAACTTGACGAATTTAAGTTACAAAGGGAGTTGTTTGCCTTAACAAATACTTAAAAATGTCAGAGCGGAAAAAAACATTTCGGAGAAAAGTAATGTAATGCCGCCTTAAATGTATAAGGAATATGGTGAAATTAATGTCGAACGCGTGACCGTGCACATGTTTGATTAGGATATGATAGACCTTAATATTAAGTTAAAATAAAAAAGGATCTTTGCCTGATTAAAACTTGAAAGTGTCTGCTACTTACCTTTACGCAACTACGCAAACCGACCGAATTGTATAATGTTTTAAATCTACTCGAACAGAGCCGTACGGTTGGGTATCTACTACATATAAAATAATTTTACATGTAATATGACTCCACTGAAGAGTTCTAAAGCACATGCCACACATAACCTTGAGGAACTAGTCTGCGAACACAGAAAATTATAAGGTCAGATAAATGCTACTTAAATTACAATGCTGCTACTTGGCCACCATAACCATACTTATTTATATCCAAGTACGGTCATAGCTTAGGTCGCATAACTGGGTGCAAGAGGTCATATTTCTTTATTTTATGTGTTGGTGCGCATTTGTCAGCGTACGTGTTCAAATATGAAATGTTATCCTTTGGCAGTTTTTTTGTTTAGTTCTAATTTCTGATACAAAAACACCTTGAATTCACAGGAAGAGCAAGCAAATTTGTTATTGAAAATAAACAAAAAGGCATATATAATTGTGCGTGTTTGTGTGTCTGTCTCTCTTTGCATAAAAAAGGGAAATGAATGAAATTTTCGAAATTTGATCGGATTGCATAACAAAACGGAAATGATAGACGGCCAAGAAATGTTCATACACATGCGTAATAATATATTTATATACATGTATTTATAATGCATTGTCTATAATTTCATCGCCACATCTATGCATATTGGCCGCTTGGACAGCTGTTCTTATTACCCGTTAACTAGGTTTAATTTAGCTTCGAGCAAAATAATCATTAAAATTTTCATATAATTCTTTATTATACTCAGACGTATGAGTTTACGTTTGTTTACATAAATGGACATATGTATGCATGTATGTGCATGCATGCAGTTATATTATGCCCAGAACAAAATCTAATTTGTAACTTTAGTCATTTTTCAATCTTATTTTACTTTTGCACAGAAATTCTCTGAAAAGAGGGGAAAAAAAAAAAAACAAATAAAACCGAGTAGAAACATTGTAATCGGCGATGGCTGACCATTAAATACTCTACACCACTTCGCCTGATATAATAGATGCCTTGTTTTCATCATTATGAACCAAATATCATATCTTGTTACCACGTAAATGCTTACTTTTCAGAGGAACTCTTATACGGTAGAGGCCCCGACACGGTCTAAATTTATTAAAGTTAACTTTCTTTTTTCAAAAACTTATAATTCTTCATCTATTTACGTAATGAAGTGCTCAAGATTAGAAACTTATTACCACAAAAACGCTTCAAAAGGCTCTTATGTGGGAAAAAATCCCAAAAATGGACCAATAACTTTCGAACATAGCACAGCATATGATTATGCCAAACTGCTATTCTGGACCAATTTCCATCACACAAACCTAAACCAATCTGATTTGAAACGGTTGTGATCCGATCTAACAGTCTCGTATTTATTTACTATTCTAAAACACTACTGTTTGCCGACTTTTCTAGGAAAATATTAGAAAATGCAATTTTTTTCCCATTTACAGATTCTCTATAAATCTCACTACTACACCCTATATAGGGAGGGAGCGGCCGTTAAAATAGTCGAATCCGAACCATTTGCAGTAGTGTTCGTCAATGCGCCAAAACTCATCTGTTTATTACATTTCGTCAAAATAGCTTACAAATGATGATTTATTCAGGTTGAACGCAAAACACATGAACTGACATCAGACAGACAGAGTCCGAAAATAATATTGAGTGGGTTTACTTTAAGCCTTTGTGGGTGTTACATATACGACAGCGCAAACTCATTATACCCTATACCATAAATGGTAGAAGGTATAAACACATAAATAAATAACAGCTGCTGGTCATTAGGGAAATTAACCAAGAGAATGTAACTTTTATTTCGACTCGCATCATGCGCGCAATTCTACACAGCCGTGAGTATATTGCGTATTAAAAATTAAAACAGAAACGAAAAGAACAAAACAATAATAAAACAGTTACCAAAAACTTGGAGAATTTTCATCATCTTATATGTAGCAAGCCATTCGCTTTACAACTGTTAATTAAAATTGCAGGAATTGTGATTTTCGAATATTTTTTATTTGTCAGCTGTGGCAAACAAACAATCGGTTTCAGGTCAGCAACTAGAACGGCTAACAGGCAATCAGAATACGAAAGAAAATTAAAACGCTGATAAATCAACCGGGATAACTCTGTACAAACGTGAACAAATCAAAGCTTACCAGAAAAGGAAAGGGTCAGAAGAGAAATTTTGTTTTTCTCTTCACTTTTATATTTATCTGAAAACTTTCTCAATGAACACTGTTGACTGACACCCATCTTCTTTTTTAAGTTTCTAGAGCCATTATACACGAAATCAACAAATGACTCAAAGTTTGTCCTCTAAATCGTCCGCTACATTCTCAGCATTCGTTCTTCTTCGTTCTACTGATGATGTGTTTGTGTTAAATGACAAAACGAAACTAATTAAATGCATTTGCTTAAAAGAAAGGCGACATCTTAATAAATACTTAAAACCAGCCATGGCTGGATAATGAGCACAAATTAGGCAAACAAATGCTTTCGCTGGATAATGGAAGTCATCGCAACATCGTAACACATACTAATGTAAATAGATATATATATATAGTACTATGCATAAAACTAAATTTGAAAAGAATCGACTGGCGTAGGTATAATAGTAATTGCAGGGTGCAGCTTGCGGGGATTTATCAGAGAAAATCTATAAGACTATATACTTATACAATGACCTCAATCAGTTCAACATTGTCGTAAAACGAATGCAGGTTATTCCGGTTAAAATTATCATTATCGAGAGCTGGAAAATAAATGAGAGAGACTGAGATAGAGTGAATTAACGAGAGAGGGGGAGAGAGAGAGAGAGAGATAAGAGGATGCCGCAAAGAATGTGAACTGACCCTCCCTTTTCTGTTGTGTGATGTTGTGACAAATAAACGTTCATCACGCCGTCTTGTATGTAATACGTTCTCGGCCACTTCCTAGTCGCCTACAATAGCCACCGGTTTCTTGATATATAGCACACCGATTGATTGATAGCACACCGATTTAAATTTAACTGTCGGGCCGCTGGGCTTTCGTTCTGCCCAGCTTCAATTAGTATGACCAGTTAAAACGTTGCGTCCTGTGTGGTATCCCTTTTCTTGTTCTCAATAGTCCCGTATTCGATAAAAAATATTTTAGACTGCGAGTTGGTATAAAACGATATCATTTCTATATCTGCCCATAATCGCGAAAACCGGCGCTACTTGAATTCTATTCTATTGTTTTATTGCTACTGTAATCATTTTGAAGATGAAGGGTAAGCGGTATGTGTTTTTCAAAAATTAACTGCGAGTACTATACTTTAACTTATGTGGGGGATCTGCGATTTCTTTGTTTTCGAGTGCATCTGAAACGCCATAAATTGTAGTTGTAATGTTTATGTGTGTTCCTCATGTTCCACTGCTTGTTAAAATAACGATGGCCTTCTCTCGGAAGGAACGGTTTCATCTTTTGATACCATCCGTTTCTCCGCTGAAATCGTGTCACGCGGGTTAACGTTTTTGTATTGTCTGTGCACATTTTCACAGGGCATGCCGTAAGGTTGTTTTTCATTTCTTATTATTTTTTATTATTTAATTTTATTATTTATTTTTATCGTTATCATATTTAATTTAGCCAAAGAAATAAATTCTAAGACTAAACTCTTAAGGCGTTAACATCTAAGGCTATTTTGCATTTATCGAAAATTGTACCGCACTTAAAATTTGAACCCACGAACATTGAGATGTTAGTTAAGATCCTGTGCCAGTCGAATCAATTAAAGGCAGTCGATGATGAATCGTAAAAATGAAACTGCAAACAACGAAAGAGAAAGTAAAATCGTAGCACAAAACGTTACCAATAGAACATATGCCACCTCGATGTAATTGCAAAGCCATGCAAAAGCATAAATCGGTCGTTGCTCAAATTATTAACAATTTTTTTCTTTTCTTTAATAAGTGCTTGTATGTAGTTTGATAATTTTCTTTACTTGAAATAAAAGAAAAATTGATACAATATATATACAATACACTAATCAAAATATCCATCCATCCAATCCATTATTTTGTAAAAATTTTTCCCATCTTTCTGGCAAGATGGCGATACCATATCGATATTGGTTTGGCAGCGATTCAATTATCGAGCCATTTTCGCACTTGTTCCGCATTTCGAAACCGCGTGTCAGTCAAGGCACACTGCATCGATCTGAATAATTGGTAAGCGGAGGTCGCTATGTCTTGTGAGTACGCTGGGTGCGGCAAAGTTTCCCATTCGAGCTGCAACAGTGTATCCTTGAGAACTGCTGCAACGGGTTGTCGAGCCTTGTCATGCAAGAGGATGACTGTGCGTCTATTAACCGCTATTGCTAGTCTTTTTTACGACCATACATCATTTAATTTGTTCAATTGATATCGGTAGGCGTCTACAGTAACAGTTTCATTCGGTTTTAGCAGGTCGTAATACACTACACCTTGCTGATCTCACCATAGGCACAGCAAAACTTTATGGTCATGATTCATATTCCGCTTCGATATTGATGTGAATGGCTCTCCTGGCCTAAAACCCTGTGACTTTTTGCGATTGGGCTTGTCGTGATAGATCCACTTTTCATCGCCACTCACAACACGTCACAGTAAACTCTTATTTTGTTGCCTGGCATACAACGAAACTGCGACATTGGGTACGGCCCCTCGGGGAGTATTCGTGGTGGCTGTGGTTTCCCCAAAGTTTCGCGGGGAGCTATCTAAGAGGTGCTCAGATAGGCCTCGACGTAAACCACTAAACGAGAATTTGGCCCACACCCATTTTCTGTTGCGGCACTTCAGGGTAGCGAGGCCCCCTTCAATTGGGATTATCTTTCTCCCTGAGGGGTCCTCAATCAACTAAATTCTATTGCCAATGGTTGTAGGCAAAAAAATTTCAAAATTGCTATCTTTCAAGATTGATTTTTTAGATTTCTAACAATTTGAAATGTTCTTTCGGGTTGCGCTTGTGCCAGGTGTTGCATTTGCAGAATTATTTGTCTTAACGATGTTGTGAGAGATATGGTTATGTTCTTCTAGTATATGCTGCTGCGTATGTGCTGCCAAATCAACTGAGCAATCGAGTAATGCAATGTCGAGAATTAATCGCTGTTACGGTTGCAGATAAGTTGGCATAATTATAGTTACGTAAGTAACTAAGTAAGTGAAAGTTGTTTATCGAAATGCGTATATCGATTTACATACATACATGTATAGGATTCTGTTTCACAATGTGAGAAGTTCGAACGTGTGAGGATGTGCAGCCTCGTATTTATTTAATTCATTCCTATATGGGACTAATAACTAATATTACTTTTATTATCAAGCTTAATATTTTTTAGACTACATCCTGCAAATGTAAATGGATTTTGCCTTGTAATCGGGTAATTATTGGATATGAGCTAATTTGAACGACCCATTGCCTAACACATCCACACAACCAAAGGAAAATATCTAATAAAAATATCGTTAAAGAAAGAAATTATTATTACAAAAGAAAAACAATTCATTTTGACAAATCAATTATTATTGCAGTCAATGCACAAAGTAAAATAATAATCAATTTTCTTGAGCAGCTGTTCGCATTGTTCATCTGTGTTTGCTTGAGAGCATGTTTTTTTTTTTGTAAATTTTTGCTTTTACTTCAATAAAATTTGATAAAAAACAAAAAAAGTGTGGAGTGGATTCTTCTGAATCAATTAGATTTCGGAGTCTAATTATACAAAAATAGGAGAAAGAGAGAGAGAACGAGAGCAGCCGCTTTTGATGATAAAAATATTAATCAAAAGCTGATGACCGTCCGACAAACATATAGTTAACGAATTTGAGTAAAATTGCAACTGTGTGGCGAGGATAACATACCGAAAATAATGCAAGTCATGCGATTTTCTTGGAAGTGAAAAAGAAAAATAAATAAATAAATAAATGAAACAATTCAAAACTGAATTCGAAAATTAAGTTGGTTTTCAATTGATGCTTGCTCTTTTCTTCTTCTTCTTCTTCGTCTTATTCTATTTTTTATTTATTTTTTTTCATTTTGTTTTTGTTTTTTTTTTATAAATTGCAACAAATTAAAATTTTTTTCCTTCATCTTCTGAATTGCCGCTAAACGATCATCAGCCACGTCAAAGGTAATGTACTAAAATCAAACACAACGAGTTTCTCAAGATATGATCGCGTGCGATAACCAATACAAACACGTATTATACTTTTAATCCAAATCCTTGTTTATAATCTTGTTAATGTCGGTCGGTTGCTGACGACCACAATCTAGCGACGACTAAAGAGCTAAAGATGCTGAGAGGAAACATCCTTTAGATGTTGACCGCACACGCATACCTATGTGTGCTCAGTTAACTTCGTCAGCCTAATTTTTTTTTTTTTTTTTCTTTTCCTTAACATATATTATATTTGATTATAATTGTGGGCGCATACATCACTCACAACACAAAAGCAAACAAAACCCAACTATCTCATGCATACACAAACAGTGAGTTACCGATTTAATGGGTCCTTCACGGATTGTTTATACAGCACGGATGAATGTATGTTTGTGCGTACAATTATTTAAGTTCTAGAATTGGATTGTTGACTTAGTATCTTATTTGTTGTCGGTTACCTGTATTTGTTTTAGATTTTTTTTTCTTTCGTTTTTCTTCTAATACTTATCGTCAAAGTATATTAAGTTAATCATAAGACTTACGAGTCTTCAATACCAAAAATACTGCTAAAAAAGTTATTTTCGCCGTTTGCGTTGATTGTCAGCTGCTAAAATATAAATTTAACGCAGTCGCACAGAGGGACGAACAGAAAAAGCACTTTTACATTTTATTTACGGTAATCAAGTTTTGCTCGGGCACTGAATATTTAGCATTTTTATAACGGTTTTCACATAAAGGATACTTAGAGTAGATTGCCATTGTATTGCCACATTTTTTTTTTTCATGCTCCTTACATTGTACGCTCTTGTTTTGAATTGCATTCTCCGTTTTCCTTCTTACACGCCGACAATATTTACAACCGAATGGTGTAAAATATTTCATCTCACAGATTCACGTTTACTTGAAATTTTACAAACATGTTAACACATTATGTTGCGGTTAACCTCTTATGCAAACCGCATAGTCAGGTACTTGCCGATGTTAACATAACCACCGACAGTATCTAATTTATATACAACTGCAGACATATCTACGATTAATATCGAAGACAAGAATACCAAACATGAGCAATATTGTGTCCAGGTCACCGGATCTACTAATTATTCTGTAAACACCACCACAGCTATATGGAAACGATACCCAATATGCAACCTATAGGCAAACAGTCTATTTGCATAACCATCAGTCAATCAGCGTGCCAATTATTCAGTTGGGTTGTGTTAAGTTTAGTATCAATTTCAATAATTGTTAATTAGTCAATTTAATTGCATTTTCGTTCGGGCTTTTGATTTATTTCATGAAAAATCGTATTTCCGAAAACCGCTACATCAATCATCCACTCATTGTGCTGACGCACTAAATTGTATGGTTATGTAGACACCTATCGCATAATTAAAACAAAGTAAAAAAATTGCATTCACCTTCAAGTCAATCTCGTACAGTCAACTTACTTTGACACACACATGAAAACCGCTGAGTTTTTATTAAATAAACGGCTTGTCAAAGCGTCCACTTGTTCCAGCAAAATTCGATGCTAGAAAATATCAATCATAATTAGCAAGTTTATTGAAAAAAAGACATGCTCCAACTCCAGTACATGTGCAAGAGTAAACGTTTCCGTTTGTTATCGCGATTTTCTTCCTTCTACTCGTTTAGGATTACTTGCCACTATTGATTATTGCAACTATAATTTTTTTGAATGTCATTCGAGTAAGATTGATTTCCGGCCACGGTTGACCAAATAGTCAAATCATTCGGGCTTGAACTTCGGATCTCAAGACATTCACGGCAGATCTAACTGTCAGCCACAGTTAAAAAGTTGTCGCATAGATTATCCCATTCAACGCCGCCCTTATTTAAAAGAGAATAGCTTGAACCACCCTCTCACCACCACTTGAAAATACCGATATGAGTATTCACGGCCGTATGCAGCATTCAGCATTCAGCTTCCACAAGGTTATCGTCCGCTTTAACGCAGAGCTGAATATTAATACGAGCTTCATCGTAACTCTCAGTTTTCGAGTAACTTTCTTGGATTCATGGTTCGTGATTACTTTTAAACTCCGGGAAAAACATCGCTTAGTTCACATTCTTTACGCGAGCGCACACTCCACACGCACTTGTGATTCGACTTACATTAGCCTTTTTTCCTTTGATCTCATTACGTCATTGCGTCTTTGTAGCGACATATCTGGGATTTACAAAACACAAGCAACAACTAATTTAAGACAATTTTCGGTCCTTTACCTTCCCATTACTGTAATGTTTATAATTCAAATAGCAAATGGACAGATGAACAAATAAACAAGTAAGTTTAAGCCGACATGAAATTGTAAACGAGTTACTAATTAGATTTATTTGGCCATGCTCTCAATGGTTAACATATATGGTAACAAATTTTTTCTAAAAATGAAATGACAAATCACCCTACGCCTTACAATTAAGTAATGATATATGAATGATATGACTATACTTCCGTTGCATGAAACTTTGGTTATAACCAAAAACAACAAGTAAAAGTACAACGACAACAAAATTGCCTGCAATGAAACAAAATACACGAATACCAACAAAAAACTTTCTTCTTTTTAATCGGTGCGTATGTATTAAATAAATTGTCCTCATTATCATGAGACAAGTTGATAAAGGCATATACCGTTCATTACTAATGTAGTCTTTCATACCCGTCTTCGAACAATACTTCCTCTTATTTTGGATAACATTATCGCGCAGCTTTGTCTTCATTGTAGTTCAAAGTGCAAAGATTCTTCCTTCTCATTATATCCTATAAGGAGCTTACAGTCTCTGACGTTATTACCTTTTCAAATGAGAAGCAAATGAAAACGTGATGAAAATCATATTTTAAGCTGTCGATTACTTCCGATTTAAATGAAAAACAAAACAGAAGGAAAAACATAATTCTATCCTAATACGTGCAAAGTCTACGACATCTGCACATCTACTACTACTACTACTACTCAATTTAGTAAATTATCTCTTCTTGATTCGCTGTCTCGCAGAATTTGAAATCGATGGCTTCATCTTTATGGCCAGGAAAATGTTTACAATAGACATTATAGCAACGGACAAACAGACAAACACACAACCAGGCAGACGGACATACTGAATTCGATTCAAAATTTGGTGTTGACCAAAAATATATATGCAATTTATGGGTTCTCTGAAGGTTCGTTATGGACGTTGCAAATGTTTCGAATAGCAAGAAGTGAATATACCCCTCATCCTTAGGTGATGAGTATAAAAAAGAAAAGGCAAAGGTAAGCTCGCACTATATTTACAAACATTTTTGTCTACACTGAGCAAACAAAAACAAACCTATATTGGTGGTTATCAGCAGATATCAGCATATATCAGCATATATAATGTTCAAAATCAAATTTTATTCTTAGACTTAATCACTTCAAGGCGGTTGAGTAGCTTTCATAATTTCCGATCGTCAATACCTCTCAGCCCATGCCATTCGCGAGCGTAACGCAATGCGAAAGCATATTCAAATACCAGATAAAACATATTAACATTCATTATCTTCTTTTGATTTCTCTTCTAAAGCAACAAAAAGCATGCCTTTTACTGTTTTAAGTGTAACTTTGTGACTTTGATATCATGTGATGGATGTATTCACACTTATTCACCATACTTTAGTGAGTTATGCTCTTTATTTGTTGCATTTGATTCGAACGTTTCATACAACGTTAATAGCGTCTATTTATTCTTAATTATTTGTTTATTATTAATTAGTTTCCAAATAAAATACATATCTAAAAACAAGTTCAAACTTTAGAGCGCAGCAAGGACTACCGACTACCATACGCCATTTACGCGGTTTAATACAATTCTTCGCCGCATTTTGTTAAAAAATATCAAAAGCTACACCTTGTTGTCATATAAAGGCTGATTTTTGATGAAAATTTTTTTTATGAAGCGTTATATACAACAAAAGTGGACCCACATTATCCAAATTTTCGACATTCATTTAATACATCAAGACTAGTATGTCTGTCTCGTTAATTATTAAAACTCGCCAGTTTTTCTCATTGAATGGCCTTTTCGAAACAGATCACTTTATGTAGAGTAGTCGTGGAAGTGGTCCGGTCTAATTCGTTTTCGATCGCGTTTGTCTTTAAGTCAAAATGTCTCAGTAAATAAAATTTTATTAGAATATCGCGAATAAGTTATCGCTGTACTTCGACATAGCGCTATATAGGATGCTGGATGAAAATGTGACTTTTCGATTTGAAAGTATTATGTTTGAGCCGGTATAAGCTGTCGCACTGCAGTGTACATAACATACATAGAGACTTTGACAAAATGACTTCTATACCAAAAAAAAAAAAAAACCTTCGCAGGAACAGTGACTTTTGTTTTGAAAGATTGCTGATGGATTGGATGGCAAATGGTACGCTTTCCAACAGGTAACTAACCACAATGCAGACTAGACAAACAATATACCATTGACGATAAAGTCCCGTTTGGGCGAGTGGCTAATTAAATGAAAACATCACTGGAGAACGCGACCAACAGCAATTCATGCGAATGATGTAAAAAAACGGGCATAATATGCCAAAATTTGTGATATCGTGATTTCTCGGCATGGCGAAACTCGACCCCAAACGACAAAACTCGCCGAAGAAACCTTGGCAGCGTCCATTGGGAATGCGCTGCATTCCTTGCTCAACAGATATTACTTGCTTTGATTAGCTGCACATGCTGGGTTTCCATATCTATGACGATAGCCAAAAAGTAATATTTGCCTGTGGGTTTTGTAGGTGGTCTCAAAAGTTCTGCTATCCTTTCGGCAAAATGTGATCAACAGTGTCACTTTACTGTGAAAGAATACTCGATGCCTTTTCTTTTTTATACTAACCATTAAATTTTTGTTAGAAATTCGTCGGAAACTTGTTCACTTTTCTAATGGACGATAAGACATCATCTAGATGGACAGAAAGACATGCTTAAATCAATTCAAGCAATTAGTCTTATTAACATAATAAAAGTTTCGGGTATTTCAAGCCTTTCTAAGAGCCACACACGTTCGAATGAACTTCATCCACCACTTACACCATCACATGTGTAATGTATAAACATGCAGATAAATGAATTTAAATATTTATAAATTTTACAATGCAATCACTGAAGGCATCTTACTTTACTTTACTTTATGAAAAGCAACGTAAGTAAGCGTTCTAAGTACCGTTGAACTTATTTATAACTTGAAAACTGTTTTGCAAATTTACTTGAACTCCTTGCAACTTGTTGAATCACGCATCCCGTCTACTAATCAGACGTTTGGGTCAGCGTGATTTTAAGGCAAACAACATGAGGCCTAACGTGAAGTCTAAGCAAAATCCGAGGGTTTTAAACGGAATAACCAATCAACTCGTAATAATCCAACCAAGAAGGCAATAATCAAACCTTACATTAGTTGACAAAGCATATAGAAAGAGATATAAAAAATTTTTGATTATCTCGAATAGTGTGTAAAACAGTGTGTCCATTATCAAAATCTATCTAATATTCCAAGTATTATTAATATATGAAAAGATATAAACTCTTCGGCTTTTATACACAAACTCATTGGCATCCAACGTGCTAATGCAGACATATAAATGTTCTTTTTGATTATTCACAACACGATTTACTATAAATTTGTAAAATTGTCTTTGGAGAAGGAAGAAAAAAATAGAAAAAAAGAACTGAAAAAGTTGTTTTATACTCGTAAAGCAAACGAATGTGAATAAAATGAGAAAAAAAGATACACGCAACGTAAATATAAAGTGATGTCGACGTATGCACATATATATATATATATATATATATATATATATATATGTATGTAT
>CCAG010013724.1:0-43266 GCA_001077435.1 Glossina morsitans morsitans | reverse complement strand
TGGTTTCGCAGTAGTCAGTTAATAATCAATTATTGATATAGGAATAGTAAGTGGGGAAGTATTCATTGCAATCTCTTTTCATTAAGTAGCTTTACACATTTTTTTTTTTTGGCGAAAGAATGCGTTCACTTTGATCGAAAATTGCACTTTTTCTCTTCAAAGACCAATCCTTCTTACTACAATATATGCATAGATAACCCATATATGTGTGTATATAAACATTGGTTTTAGGTCCAAATTGACACTACTTCAGGCTAGACGGCATACCGTAGAAATAAAGATGATTGACGAAAATGTTTCTGGTGTTGCATCTTTGAAAATCTTTTTTAAGTAATTTTTTTGCTTAGTATGAAAATGTTTTCCTAATAATATCTTCGATTATTAGTATGCTATCATTTTTCCTTTGATCCCAAGAAAATTATTTAAAAAAAAAAGGCACTCGCCTGAGCGCGCTGAGTAGGCAAAGAATCTCGACCAACAACTTATTGGTCATGGGTTCAAATCCCAAGGGCGGTAGCTTTGTCCATAAAGCCAGATAGCCTTAGATGATAGCAACTTTTTGAAACTTCACTCTTAGAATTTATTCCTGTGACTAACTTAATTTTAATAATAATAATAAAAATATTAAAAATATTTTTCTTTTGGCCTTTGCACTGATTTTACTTCAAAGAAGCCCCAAAGTCAGAGTGTGAGAGGTTAACCTACCTATGCTCCTATCTCTTACTCGGCGAATTTACAGTTTAAGTGTGTGATCACGGCGCCCCTTAACGCTATTGTTACTTTTAAGTATTACCTATGATCCTACTTTGACCTTTCCCATCTCTTTATTTCTATCAATTTTCTTAATTCGTACAACATATTTATCATGAGATCATGAGTCCGTTCTGTAGTCGTTCCTTTTGAATAGACAAGAGCACATGCTATGGCGTTTTCGGGGCAGTTTAAAAAATTACATGGAGCATTCTGCTCTACCGGTCGGAAGCAACCATGACTGGTATGGGAGTGGGTGTACCTGTGTATGCGTGTGTGTGTGCTGAATGAGCGCAACACTTAAGATTTCCCAAAAGAAAACAAAACAGAAAAAACTGATACCAAAACATGTACATTCCACCTCTTTTTCATTTTACTCTATAATGGCGATAAGCGTTAAACAGAAAAGGAAATAATTAAATGCGATAATTTTGTTTTTTTTTTTTTTTATTGTTTAAAAATGCAACGATTTTCATAATGCTCTTCCAGCTGTTCATGTATGCACATATATATATATATATATATATATATATATATATATATGTATGTATGTATGTATGTATGTATTGTTTATATAAATTGTATGCGCCTCCGCTTTCATTCATAAAAATTAAAAATTAACTTCCACTTTATGCAAACAACGATACACCAACACACAAACTGTTAGCCGCTTACAGCTCTACACCTTTTCTTTGTTTTTTATTTTTTTTTATTTTTTATTCTTTTTCGTTACATATATGTTTTGAAAATGCACACACACACACAATTACTTTACCGGCCATAAACAATGTGTTGATTTAGCTAACGTTCAAAGTTGAAATAAAGTATGAGTCATCAGCTTGATCATCATTATCATTAGCACCCAGCACCAGCCGGGACGACTTTGTCGTCATAATCATTATTATTGCAATTATTATGAACATGAACTCATGTGTATGCGTGTTTATGTGAATATAAACGAAAGCATATTGTCTTTGTATCTATCATCCGCATCACATCCATAGGAGCGAGTATAGCGCCAACCCACATCGTCATGCTTTAAGTCATGAATGAACGTAAAAACAAGTTTTAATCGCAATACTTGCAACAAATGTATGCATCAACCTTATACAATATAACAGCTTACGTATATTGCTGAGATAGGCTTTTTCAGAAAATTTTCTTGTCTTTTTATTTTTTCTTTTTTTTTTGCATTTATCAGACAGTACTGGTACGTCGCTACGTATGTTACACGTGTAACATAAGCATGCGCGAATGTTTGCAAAATTAAATGAATGAATGAATGAATGAATGAATGAATTGAGTTAACAAACATGTAAATACGTACAACTATACGATACATGTGCATGTAGTGTATACATTAATACATTCAGCGCGGTTGTTAACTATTAAAAGAGAATCGAATGAATGGTTAATGAGTTGCGGTTTTCTTGACATCAATTTGTCTTTAAATATATTTAAGTTAAGAATATTTTAGTTTTCATTACGTTCCTGAGGGCGGTCATACATACATATATATATTTTATTTATACGCAATATATTAAGGAAAGCAAACACATACGAATACACATATAATAGGAATATATGAGTCATTTTTTGTGAGTAAAGTAATCGCAACATTTTTGTTTAATGTAAACAACAAGAAGCAAAATAAAATATTCTAAGCTTAGCTTCAAACACTTTTCAAGGCACTCGTAGCTCATTGATTACTCCAACAATATATACCGGTCTTAGCAAGATCACGTACTGTCGTTTTCTATTTTTGTATGACTACGCAATTCACTTTAGACGTTGCATTTATGAATGAATGAAGTATTTACTGGTTACCTGTACATGTATCTCCGTTAAATACATGGATGAATGAATTCGTGCAATACCTTTATATATACAGCTACACACCGACGCAAATATCTTGATAGGCATTTTTGTGTAATAGTTTGCTTTTTCATGCCCGTTGCCGGAAAACGAGGATACACTAATTTTATTATTCCATTCGTAAGTCCAACAAGCAAACGGGTTAAATTCACCTTACGGCGAATCTTGTATACCCACTATCGTAATAGTTGCTAAGCTTTTCTTGGAAATTGCAGGCGTATCTGTAAATGAGCCCACGATTTTCGTACCGAGCCTCTAAAACGTTCTATTAAACATATGCAGCAAAATTTCGATTTACTACTAGTAGCAACGTTCTGAAATTTTCATTGAAATTTTTAAAGATTTTTTTAGCAATTTATTCAATTTCAAAGGTCCTTCCAGCCGGGTCAAATATATTATAATTACATTAATGATTTTAGTCATCAACTAAAATCACTTTGTTTTCAAAGTTAATGTTTGCGAACGCAATAGTTTTGAAAGCAAATATGCATAGGCAAACATTGGCAAATCACTTCGCTGAGAAAATATATATGTACACTAAGTAGAATCTCCAGATTCGCAATCTCAAGGTTTGATCTTAAAAATTTCACTATAGACCCCATAACGTATGTACACGTTTATCCAACTCGATACTCTTTATCTGTTTGTTGTTGAACTCTCAACTTACATGAATACTATATAGATCCAATTTGAAAAACACTGAAGTCCCTCATAAGCATGCTCTATATCATGCAATAACGAACAGTTAAAAAAAAAATGATGGAATGAAAGATTTGTGAAATCTTATCAGAAAAACATAGAAAATTTCTTGTGAATATGAAAAATTGTACTGATCGAGTGACAAGCTCACAATAAGCGAAAATCTAAACGATTTTCATGTAAACATTGTGGGTAGTGGGTATTCAAACTTCGCTCCAAGATGAATATCGTTTTCCTACTCATTTTATTCTGTCTACGTTACAACGCCAATAAAGGTCTGGCACAAGTTTGAAAAGAAAGAAAAAAAAAAAAAAAAAAAAAACAAAAAAATATGTTGGTTGGAGTTCAACAACTTGCAAAATCTCAGTGATGTCAACAGTTTGTTTATACATTTAAGGTTGCGTGGTTTACTGCCGCAGCAGAGTCGAAAGCAACATTATTAATTATACTTCCTGCGCACAATTCGTATGTGCATTTGAAGCTACGGATGTATGTGGGTATATATATATATACCATATATATAGATATGTGGATGCATGTACAAAGAGATTAACAAACCAGTTAAATACCACAATTTTGTACATTGGTACATATGTGCGAAAATATTCATATGTAATCCGGCACACACATAAGTCGATCAGACTAGACTAGACCAGATCAGACCAGACCAGACCAGACTAGACTTTTCGTAGCTGCCTGTATGTCTCGATAAGCACCCACACGTAGCTGCATACCAGCACTATATGATAAATAATTGTTTTAGAGAAGGAAACGGGTTTTTTAATTTTTTTTATTAATTTATTTTTAAAAATAGTTTGCATGCAGTTCGACGCTCATTGTTCAATAAGATAATATGTAATAATTGTATGCACATATAGAGAACAGGATACATGAAGCATAAAAAGTTTATATGTTACCACAAGTTCTTCTAGTTTTTCTAAAGAAAGTAATTTTTTTAGGAACTCAAAGTCAATCAAAGTCACGTACAACTGTGGTAAGCGATTATTATTAAGTGATTATTTGTAGCCTAATATATCGGTTAACAATTTTTTGGGGATTAGAAAAACAAATTCTTTCTTCTCAAAATCTTCTTGTATATATATGTATAGTAAGTATGCTGCCTCATGATATTTTTCCCATATCAGTTATGTCTTTCGGTTTCAGAAGTTTTGTAATGTTTTCCGTTAGCATTAGCTATTTGCGGCGTTCAATGAATATTTTCCCCGTTTAAAATGACGCCTTCTAAAGCTAAAATAGAGTTTTTGTGTGGGACAACATCTATGTGACAATTCCGAAAACCTATTATTGATCGATATCTTATGTTGAAATGAATGCCAAGCGAATCCCAAAAAAAAAGCTAATTGTAGAAATGGTGACGGTTCTCCTTTCCTCTGCAGAAGTTACCCCAAATTATTCATACTTTTCCGATAAATGTCGATGCCCGTATAACTGTTTGCATTTTCAAAGACATATTTTATAACTTTTAAACCGATGCCGCATACATCGCGATGATGGCCTCACTTGCACAACATTTTATAAGCATCTGATTGGGTCCTTTACAATAATGGTTAAATTTTGCAGTTCCGCACTCCGAACGGCTTAAATAATTTCAGACATTTTGTTGATTACATTTGTCCTAATCGCCTTACCTTAACTTTTAAAGGCTAATATTAGAATCCTTTTGGCTTAAAAATCGTTCATGTGATATCTGATCGTATATGTATTTCTTACATCTTTACGCAATTTCTTGTTCCATGTGTAATCGATTACATTCTCATTTTATTACTGGTAATAAGAATATAACAAATAATGGCATTATAATGGTCCAAGACAGACCGTTCATACTGTGCGTAAAACAATAATTCATTCATTTTCGTAGTAAAGCACCAAAGAGTATTTTACATGGGAGCCATTATTTTGGACTTATAATGTAAATTCACGTGATCAAAATTTAGCGAAATTAATTTTTCTGTCAAGAATCCTATTATTCTTCAATGATCTTCTTTTAAAAAGTGCTTACTTAATGTTTTGTCATATGAATCGCATACTTTTCAGAATGCGATGGAGTTCCTTATATGGAATGGAGTTCAATAAATAGATTTAAATGGTCCGAGTTGAGTGCTGTACATTTTTAGGCTAAACTATATGTTTTGAACCAATTTTCATCACAAAACACAAATAATGGCCAACTGTTCGTTGAAATGTCCACATATGATGTAGAGTATAAACGCAGAGCAGCTAAGTTATTAAATGCGACGATTTAACCTATATTCTTCGTCAGTGGATATGTGATGTGTGATTGAGGCAATCAATCCGATGCCATTTGTTTTTCTATAAATTTTCATGGTTTTATTAAGCTATTTGTAAAAAAATTTTCCTACGGCCTTAGTTGAGTTGATAGATGATAAGAAATTAAGCATATATATCTACATACATATGTATACATATTCATATATATACATATACATATATATATATATATATATGATATATATATATATATGTATATATCATATAAATATATGTACACATATATATTTATGTATACATTATGCTTATGTATTTGATTAATATTTTACTACATTTAAAGTTTGGTCGCAACTATGCGGAAGTAGCGTTGGCGGAACTTATCGATAATCGACACTGTTCAGTTACATACAAAGTTTATAAAGCCTAAAGCATGCGGACGTTGTCGAATGAATAGATTGTTAATAAGCACATAAACTTCATTGCATACAAATGCGTTTATACAAGTAAATGTTTTAAGAAATTAACTAGCAACTAACAAATCAAAGTGTTATCGCTTGTTTCTTTCATGTGTATCAAGGCAATTCAATTTTTTAATATGTAAAGGCTGCGTATACTTACAACACATTCTTCATCGGGGGAGTGCTATGAATCCAGTAAAGAGATCTACGAACCTGTAACTTTTTGTTGCCGTTTTCTTTGTTGGCTTAAGCGATCCCTTGGCATTTAAAACTGATAAGAAAAGTGATTGCGTGGACAGGTGAAATTTTGGGTCTAAAACCCGATTTTTAAAACATATCCATTGATTGCTATAAGAAGTATTTTAAGTCCACTGACTAACTTGATCAGTCGATAAACCAATGGCCCATACACGCCCATACAAGTGATGAAAACCATTGGTCCATTTAGGTAGTCCACGAATCGTAAATTAGACCTAAAACAAAAATTACTCAAAAGTTGAACCTAATTTTTTTTTTTTTTTTCAAAAACATATACTTCGGGTTGCGTCGATATTTTAGCTGTCTCGATTTCAAACTAAAATCTTCTAGTCAATGTCATCAGATTTATTTGCGCGTGTTCTCCATGACCGCTCTTCAAGCGATCTTTTTAAAAAAGAAAAATTCAAATCTACGCTATTTGTTGATTATTATCTAAATCGTTTCTTCAAAAAAGAACTCAGTAAATGAAATCTTTAACAATTAATTTATGTAATACTCTAATATTGAACTATTTTCTCCTGCAGTCTTGTGCAAATAAATTTTTAGTTTTGGAGCGTCGTAATCAGATGAAATGTTCCGATCTCCCTCAACTATTTGTCGAGTTTCAACTATTCATTGATTTCATCAGTCCGTCCAGACAAAGAGCAGAGCGAAGCGAATATTTATCGTCGAAACTCCTAGAATTTGGAAATAGCAAAATATTTGCATTACATTGCGATTCATTATTTTGGAACACATTGGGTCAACATTTTTCTTCTTTTATTTTAATTATCTATTGGTTTTCATCTTTCAGACGTCTTACGATAGAGTTTATCAGGCTTAATGTGAATAAAATAACACAAGCCTGAAGTTATCTCTTAATAAAATTTTTACGAACTTTGCCTTCACTCAATATTACAAATCTAAACGATGAATTTTACGGCTTTTATATATATCATAGCTTTTATATATATCATATATATCATACTACTTGGATTTCGGATGTAAAAAAAAAAAAAAAAAAAAAAAAAAAAAAAAAAAAAAAAATTTACAAAATTGTTACATCTATTCCCTCTTCAGTGCTGAATACAAAACTTATCTAAGTTTTCACGCATTAACCTGACAGATGACAAGCACGTCAAATTCGCTCTCCAACGAGATAACTTTCCTTTATGTTATTTGTAAGATTTTTTCAACGAACGAAACCATTGTTCCTTTTATTATATATGTATATATATTTGCTATATATATAATTGTTGCTATCATATTCTTGTTATTATTATTGCGTGATTTTTCAGTTTTTCAGTTTTCCCTAATTACATTTCAAACTAAAAAAACCTACCGGCTTAGGCTATTTGATGCATTTCGTTAAATTAAATAGAGGCGTTCACATAATTGAAACGTTAATACGCAACGCATTTATACCAAACGGTCAGCAAGAAAGCGCTAGGGTCAAGATAAGCTAGACTCATAAAATAAACATTTTTAATGGCACGATTGTTGTTAAAGATTAATAAAGAACACACAAAATGCTTCTCTCTGTCACTTAGCTTTTAAGAAATCCAATAAAAAATTGACCTAGACTTTGTGTATATGTGTGTGCTTAACCTGTAACAATAAAACATAAATGAAAATAAACGTATACATACACGCAAACAACGCACAATAATGACATTTAACAAGTGTGCTGGGAAAGACAAGGGCAAGGCATTGTGCCGACCTATCTGCAGCTTAGTGACTTAATTGAAACAAATACACACAGAAAACACTTAAAAGAAAGCAAAAAAAAAAATAAAAAATAAAAAATAAAAAATATAAATAAAAAATTGATAACGACTTAAAGAAACCCGATAGTGTGAGATTTGTACAAACGTATCATCACCGGTGATATCGCACGGTGTTGTGCCCATAAACCAGAAACATCATCCAGAACAAGGCGACGAAAATGTGTAAATTCTTAATTGTATGCCACACACAGTCAAATATCAACACCAACAACAATAACAATGAATATTGTGCAGCATGTTGGTCTCAGAATGCACACATTCATACGCATACACGCGTACCTAGAATCGAAATAAACGGCAACAACATATTTTCAGCCATTAATGTGATAATATACGAGACGCAGTAAATCGTCACCACAATAAGCCGCAACTAAATAGATGATGCAAACAAATACAGGCACTGGGACACTGGCCTTTATAAATATTATCCAACAAGACAGGGAAGAACACGTACGGCAGCTAGCCGCAGCGGGTTTCGACACTTTAATCTGACACCAGCGCGCTATTAATTTAGCTTCAACAGGGCATCACTATAATCGAAACCTTTGATGACAATATATATATATATATATATATATATATATACATATACATACATGAATACACATATATATATATGTATATATAAGCAAGTACATTCACACATATATATACATCTATACATATGTGCATAACACAACATTTATATATACATGTGTGCATGTGTATGTATGGTTACGCTACTAAAAAATCAGATGTAAATACGTCTTTAACTAACTTGAACCAACCAAACACAGTCTGTCTCATTAATAAAGCGGCCACCAAACAAGGCAAACCGTGTTTATAATACTTGGCGGCTATAATGTAGGTGATTGAATAAATTATTCTAGCATAATGTGATGGAGAGCGACCAAGCACGCAAACCCTGCGGCCGACCACAATCGCGATAATCATTTACCTTTATCTGACCCGGTCTCATAGCAGCGTTAATTTTTTATAAGATTATTCACTTCGCCCTCACTCATTATGTATGTATGTTATGCGCACCCGCGCATGTATGCGTCTGCCAATTAGGATGTATGTGTGCCGTTTTGTTAAAGATTATTTAACTTTTATATCTTTTTTAAAGCTCCTTATACGAATTTCTTTCTCATTGATGCTAATCGATTGATTTTTTGTTTTCATTTTTCCACTCCTTAGGAATGTTAACCAGTTTTTTCCTCAAGGTCTTCCTCAATTACTTTTCCACGTTTTAATTGACGTTGTCACATTCGCCTATTGCAACATGATCAACAATTTACTTCGGTCACAAATTTTGTCAATTAGACCAAGCGCCGGTATATTAAATTAACTTCCTACATACATACCATAGAAAGTGTACATATTCATTAAGAGAATAACATTCTGAGTCGGCCTCATCATATTGGCATTCGTTCCTGTTCGGTCTGTTAATTAATTTTTCTGTTTGTGTCAGACTTTTTCTTCGGCTAAATTGGTGGCGACAGAAATTTTCCATAAAGAAGACATGGCGAATATCGGACATCCTGTGGCTGTATACCTCTTTTCTGTCTTGCCAAGTATTACGTAGGTTCGCTATCTACTTCTCAGCAGATCGCCGAGCTTCCTTGAACCAGCGAAATACTAATACGGCTGAGAGCATGGCATTGCTGTATCAACGCTTTTCCTTGGACATTACAAATCTATTGATAAAAAAATTCTCACGGCAATCCACGATGAATGGATTATCTACGAATGTTATTAACCAAAAGCATTATAATCCGAAACATGAGTACAATGAGTGTCAAATAGGTAATGAAGAATAGCTGCTCGCAATCTTACTGCTTGCAAAATGTTTGGGTGAAAGTGTGACCGTGTTCTGAGTCCAAGAAAGCGCCCTTTGGCTAAATACACGGTCGACCATAGTTACTACACAATTCCGTGGCAATGTCTATTAAGATGTTAGATAAGGCTCGACTTGACCACAGAGGATGAATTTGACACTTCAAGGTTAGTAGAATCCCGTAGGTGATGTCGGCTGCTTTACCTAACTGAAGGCGCCGATTACCGCTTCATATTTAGCCTATGTGCTATCGAGTACTACCGAATTAAGCATACGTACGCAGTTAAACATTAGAGCTACCTGTCCGCATGCAACTTTAGTTGTCCACATTCCATTCGTCAATAATCTCTTCGTTCGCGTTCTTCGTTAGCGCACTTAACGAAAGAACCGTTATTATCATTACAAAACTAACAAAATTAGTTATCACTAACTTTCGTCTAATGTGCGCGTATAGTCACTGAAACAAGAGAGAACAACAAACGTTTAATATCTACAATCATTTTATTCATTTTTCAATCATTCATTTATTAGTTGTTTTGGCCAGGACACGAACATTTTTGAAGAAAGATCACGTTTTAGACGAAAGAAAGTTATGTACGGTAGTTTACTCGTTCAGTCGCGTTTTCACTCGAGCACCTCCTCGGCCCGTTTATGCGTCTTACCCTTCGTCCGTTTGTCTACCGGCCTATTAATCTCCAAAAAATTAATATCCAATAATCAATGTAGCTCTACAAATATCAATAAATATAAGCAGGCGTAGAACAACCAAAAATAACATTTGATATCCAGAATTCTCACTATGTTAATAAACTATTTAAGACATAAAAGAATATGAAAAAAGGATACATTTGTAGAAAAACATTTAATTAAAATGGAAACGGATTTCAGTTGAAAGTGAGACTTAACATATTCATATTATGACAGTCGACAAACAATGAGAAGAATAATGACACCAAAGAAAATATAAAAACAAAAAAGGGGTTATTATTATTAAATCTATTCGGACATAAGCACAAATTGTAGGAAAAGCAAAATTATTACATGAGCATACAACAAAATCTCAATTTTAAATCCTCGTTCACTCTCTTGTCATGATTTCAACGAACTCGGAGCTAACAAAAGATTTGTGATGAATATTTTATGGATTACGAACACGAAAAGTACTAAAAGAAATAAAGCTAAAAAACAAAAAAGAAAAGAAAACGTTGGACTTGAACGAATTTCGAATACCCATCATCTCGGCTGTAAGCGTAACAGATTCAAGTTTGATTTCTAACTTTAGAGGATTCCATACGACATTCCCGACTCTTAATAGGTACGAACTGTTAATAAAAATTACTCGCTTACTTTTAAAATGTTTGCAGATATTAAGCAGTGCATTTAGAATACTCCATACATTACATCCATGCATCCAATTGGTCATAAGGCTCTCAAGTTGCAATTTTTCATTGCAATTGTCTCTTTGTCTTAGGCTGTCAATCCTAAGCATTGCGCTATTAAGGCTTGAAATACAAGATAATCGGGAAACTCTCCTGCTTTCAAGGAAAACAACTTCAGTTTGGTCGATATAGTTTCTCTACAGAAACTTTTTCGGTAAATTTTAAAAATTTTTTTAAAAAATTTTATAAATAATATTTTAAAAAGTTACTTGTTTGTATCGTTTGTTTTGTAAAACTTATATTCAAGTTTAGCTAAAATAAATGAGAAAATTATTTGTTAATATTGTTGTGCGTTCAACGCATTTGCAAAGTTCCAGTCAAAAATGATTGCAAAGAACTTTGGAATTTGTTTTGGGATTCACTAAAAGAAACATATATTCAGCATTTAGTGGTACACACACCGCATCTTACATTTTGTTATGAAATCAAATCAATTTGCTCCGTTTCACATGTTGAATACCTGTCGCAATGAGATACATTTGCTGTAAAAGTGATCTAAAAAAATTTCCCATCAGCGTTCCTCTCCGTCTCTTTAAGCGCGCGATATAAATTATAAGCAAGAAAAACTATGATTTCTCTGATTTTTAATGGTTGGAAAAACTTTGACTATGTGCCCTACTGAATGAAATAAGTGAAAGTTAATCTTAACCAATATTTTTCTGTTCCCTCATTGATGCGAATAATTGCAACAGCGAAAGATGGAGATATACTGGACTTTTAATTATCATTATAATATCTGTCGCAGTCGGCTCGGTAAGCGTTCGTTGTCAGCAGCGATGTTAGAATTGAAGAGAAGAACGTTGGCGACGCCCCGGTGTCCGTTCAAAATAATCAAAAAATGTCACAACATTTTTTTGTCTAAATACCATTGTCGATCTAAAATCTATTACATATATATATATATATATATATATATATATATATATATATATATATATATATACACTACACTTGTGTGTTGGTTTGAGGTGGTGCCCAAGATTCGCTCAAGAAGTAGCTTTGTATGTGCTATTGTATGAATTTGAGCCGAATATTTGAAGAAATTTTTGGATGCAAGCGATTAAAGGATTAAAATGAGAATATAATATTGTTACTCTATGCTCTCATTCCATGCGAAAAAAAAGTTCATTTGAATATTATTATTATTATTATCGCAGAGATGAAGAGAATTGAAATAAATTTGTTTTTTCTCTTTTAGGAAATTAACCGTAATTTTCTTATTTAAAAAGTAAGCAAAAAGTAGCCATTTTGTCATATCACATTAAAATAATTTTTCATTATCATCTCTCTTACCCTCCATGAAGCATTCGATTTAGAGGGCTGCAGTCGCTTCAAATGCTGATTTTTGTTAACCACTTAACTGCCCGCAATCGCCAGATACAAACGATGCGAACTCGGTACAACGAACAAGTGTAATGAATTCAGTAGCGGATCGTGTAAAAGTTATGCATCCGCGCAAGCGTATCGTAAATGAAAAATTTATCTCAAATCCTTAAGACGTGTTATAATCTAGATAATAAGAGACACTTTTTTTTCCTTTCATTTGAACGTGAGAATCGTTACGCTTCACCAGGTAGATATTGTGTGTGTGATTTTAGGGAAATAAATATTAAAGAGCACAGGTATTCATAAATTTCATAAATATGTTTGAAAAACCACAGAGTATTTGCATAATTTGTTGTTTCAAAAGCTCTTTGTGTTGCTACACTTTGTCAAGTCAAGCATGAAATTGCCATTTCACACATAACCACACGTGCATATGCATTGTATTGCGCTGCGTGTATAAGTGATGTCGGTAAAACAAAAAAAGCAAAAACAAAAAAAAACAAAAAAACAGCTGCCATATTTGCCACTAAAACCGCAACATTTGATACAACCGCCTCTGGCTATCATGCATCACATGAACATTCCGAATAGTAGACTGTTTTGGTCAATTAAAACCAGCACAATGGTGTTGGACAAGTAATCTGTAAACACTAGAAATTTTGTTACGAAAAAATTTGAGACAAAATTAATCGACAAATACTTGAAAACTTTCCACAAACATTTACTAATATTTGCAATTCAGAGGCCAATTTAAAACCTCTGACTCAACTCCTTGTACAAAGGATTAATGACCTCAATAAAAATACAAAAACATTGGCTATCAATCCTCTTGAACGAATACGTGGGACAGAGCGGATATGGGCACCGCTCTGCTAGATCCTCTTAATTCATTAAAAACAAAATAGAAGTGACAAAGTTGATTGACAGAGAGAGAGAGAGAGAGAGAGAGAGAGAGAGCTCTTGAACGCAATTTTTGTAGCTCCAATTAAAGAATCATCAAATCTAATCGCTTTCTGCTATGCTCACCGCTTCAATTCTGTCGCACTCTTCCACTTTTTCTTTAAACAAAAAAATCAAAAATGATCAGTTTTTTCATAAATGTAGGCGGGCTTATGAGACTATTTTGCTAATTTTAATTTTTGAAAAATTTGAAAAAACCGGACTTTATTAGTTTCACTATGAAACGATGTTACCCAGTTACTGTGAGCATTTATGAAACTGTGACCTTATCTTGAGATACTTGACGTAGTGGGATAAGTCATGTTGCTTAAGTGTAGATAGCCTAGCTTTTAAAAGCTTTGCACAAATCGATTTCTGTATCACATAAAAACATTAAACGCGAGAAACTTTACTTTTTCTGCTTACTGAGAAAGCCAGTGGAACTAAAGTGTGAAGGGTGATAAACAATGACTGCTTTGTGATATTTAAAGCTCAAAAAGTCATTGTGAAGACCTGGGGAGCCATCACGATCGGTAATAAATTCGAATATCCATGCCGTAACCTTTCGGAGAGTCAGCTAAGGAAGTTAGGTATTATGAGCTGCTCGAGGTCAACGAAATTATTACAGAAGAACGGTATCAGTAACAGCTGATCCAATTATGTAGATTACTGAAGAAGAAACGACTACAATATGCGCGGAAGCATTGTCAGTTAACTTTTCAATATGCTGACCTCCTCCCTGTTTTTACTAGGTTTTCTATCTTATAATTTACAGCGACTTCAATCAATAACTAATTGGTGATACTAGATGTTCTTTGGGTATAGAATTCATATTACGTCAAAGTAGCCGAAAGAATGCGGAGCTTTAGATGAACGATATACGCTCAAGTCTTTTTTTACCCAATTTTGAAATAATACGGTTCTCCAATAAAAACTCTTTTTACTCTCTCTCTCTCTCTCTCTCTCTCTCTCTCTCTCTTTTACTCTTTTTTTTTAGCACAAATTTTTTTTGTAATCGTCTACTACACGCGGACCACCCGAATATTATGATTACTTTTTTCACTTTATCTCGTTAGACTTTAACTTGAACATAGTATTTCGTTATTCAGTACCTACTTTGTTGTAGGATGTTTAGTTCGTAGGAATGAAACGCGACAGTAGTGTTAGATATACAGTACTTTCTGACATATCTATTGATGATAGTGCTTTTGGTCCAGTTCGTAATAAACGTGCACGCCTGTTATCAAGTGGCGATGGACAGTGGAGAAATTAGCTTTTGTTCCTAATTTCAATCTAAATTTTTTGATGCTGCACTTATGGACTGAATTTTCACTGTAAGCTAATTTTAATTTTTTTTTTTTGTTAACAAAAATAAAATTGATTACTAGTTTTTTCGCACGATTTTTTTAGAAACTATTTCGAATCTTTTCATCTTACACGATTTTTTTTAAGTTGTCGACCATAACCCGAAATTTACACAATTTTTTCCCAAAGGTTTTCTAAAGAACGCATCTACCGTCTAAGCGAAAGTTGAGCATATTTGAAATGAAATATCCTCCGCAGCATTTTCACACGAAATAAGCGCTGTTCTCATAAGAAGATAACCAGAATTTATTTGCACACTCTATGAATATTTTATAAAGAATCAAATTTATTTATTTTATTCATTGACACTTATATTATCTCGAAGCCATCGCTGGAGGCCTATCATAATAGATAACAATATCTAACCGCAGGTGCAATAATAAAGTGCCATAATACCAAATGTTCTTAAACGATCCAAAACAAGGAGGTAACTAGACTAGTAGGAAAAAAATACCACATACCTCATAACCCCACTATGGTCCCACTTCCAAATAACTAGTTAATCGCATTATTAGCGGCGAAGATTAAAAGCTTACTTTTGTAAATGAGATGAGAGCATCTGAACTGCTGTACGTCCTAAGCGGGGAATTTTAAGCTCTTATAACTCTTACCTAGAAGGATTTGGCCAAAGAACACGTAACTTGAGGAAGCAACAAATGGTTATTGAACTATTAAAAAGAAAGAGATGAAAAAGCTCCTTCGGTCTCTGCCGCCTGATAATGTTGTAAAGGTTAAGGAGGAATCGCATCTAATCTAAGATATAATTACACCACCTCAAGGAGAACGTATATCTAATTATACGATTACATAATAGTCTCAATTTCTGCCTTTGCTTTGACCGGTCGAATTTTGATTTTATTTCAAGAAATAAAACTTTCTAAGTTCGAAGAGAATCTGACCGGAGAGCACAGAGAATTTATGTGTGCATCAAAGCTTAATACATAATAATAACAACTTATTATCGATAGTCATCCCAGGCATTTCAAGCTATTTAGAATTCCAACATTGACGCCGTTTACTCTTAGATTGATTATTTCAGTAGGCTGATGAAATAGATGACAAATTTAATGTATCTTCAAGTTTAGAGTAAGTTGAAAGTTCCACTCTTGCTCAAATACAAAATAGACACTTTTACCATTTCAAGCGTCATATTTTCCACCTTTGACATCACCTTATCGTAAAGGAAGTTTCTTTACAACGGACGGATATGTTACGATCAGATGTTTCGTTTGTATTTTTAAAACAAAAATTTTTCTTAGAATGACATCCCTATTATCGCTAAATAAATATTAAAGAATGAAAGGAGCGCACGGCATCCTTTCTGTGCGAAAATACTCACACATTCCAGTGTTTATGTATACATGCAATTGCGGCAAATATGTATGAAATTATTCTGATAACCAACAATTATGTGTATATGCGGCTTTCTACGGACGGCGCCAATTTGATTGCCGCCAATATTTACACAACATACACCACATACATAAACATTGAAATGGTATTGCCTAATTCAAGCACTTGTATCGAAAATGTTAATCGAATTTAATACAGTAAAACGGCGACTGCACCCACACATACACAAAACACTATCATCACGGCGAGCAAAATTGTGGTCAACTAATTATATCGCTATTCGTAATTGTTTCCCTCAAAATGAGACTTCAACAAGCATTTGCTGTATTATTGGGATAATAACATGAACTACACTAACTTGTCTGCATACCCATCGACTTATTTGTGTTGTATTGGAGAACACTCTTATCCATAGGACACTCGTATACGCGGTGATTACAATTTGAATTTCTTTTTTGCTTTCAAGAGATTAATAGATTATCTACAAATTAATTAAGGACATGTTAGTCGAATTTTAGAAAATGGGCGACTGACAACAATACATTCCCATCTGATCATGAATTTTTGATGCGTAACATTTTATTGCATGTTCTTATCAAGCATTTCTTAAAATGAAACTTGAATTGAATTTTCAAAAATTCTTTTTTCAAAATATTAATTTAAGCTCTAATCTGAATCTTTTCCTCGTAAAGCTGTAAAGTAAGACAACGCAATTAACATCATAACGTGTTATTCGCTGCATTTGCGAGAGTCCGTTCATCTCTAATACAAAAAAAAAAAAAAATAAAAAAAAAGTAAATAAAATAATAATAACAAATTTTGGATATTAGTTTTAAAATGCACTAACGTTAAGGCAATAACTCGAAGCTGAGACAGGTAGGTGTACGGTACAAAAATGAAAATAACCTTTAAACTACACAAGAATACACAAAGGACGTACTGACACGATCAATATGAATGGATTTACATTTTCTAATGATTGTCAATTTTATTTAATAACTGATAACAATATTATTTTACTAACATATATAATAAGATATACGCTATAAAACATTCGAGCAACGAGCTCCCGCGCACATCGTTACTCGGAGTTTACTCGGATTTATATATTCTTATATATCAAACCAATTTGCAAAACACAATGCACAATGTTAAGCATGTATGCGCTCTTTATTTTACTTCCACTCTTTTTACGTGTATAAGAAGAAAGAATTATCACATACAATGGCCACCACAGGACAACAACCACACCAAACCCACGCTTATTCAATTTATCATACCTGAAGATTAATTTGATGGAAACTATTAAGGGCCCAGATTCCTGATAAATGGATTTATTAATTAATGCCCTCTGTGTTTACGAAAGTTTTATTCTCTTATGATAAAGTATACAATATTGATATTTGTATATACCTAGCGTTAAGTGTAAACTTTAACTATTTAGTGGTGGCATGTACATTAAATTCGCCCTTGAAGGTCTTATGTATTATGTACTGGATATATATAAATAAACAAAAAGACAAATAAATAAAATCTCTGGATGACTAATGTCAGACAAACACCTGGATTGTGCTACGGTTGTAAACATCACAAAGTGTTATATTAAGACCACGAATGATTTGATATCAGTATATCATGCTATATACGATATACTGCATTGAATATTAACTATCTGCTATAACATATTATACATAATGAATCAATTAATTTTTGGGACGGAAATATAGAAACGAGCGACTTAGAACTGCAATGAGTAACAAACCTCTTAGCGATCATATCCGTAAGGAGAAAAGAAAAACCCTCATTGAAAATGAAATTGAAAGTTTCAAGACACGCGTAACTAACAAAGCATTCTTCGCACCTGTATTATTAAAATTGAATACATTTGAATCGGGTGCGATCGGACTTAACAAAAATTACAGGCACGAGTTATTCATGTTAGGAATAAACGCGGAGGTCAATGGTACCGAAAATGGAATGAAATGGCAAGAGGGAACCGCTTTCGTGATCGCGGTAACGTCTATACATGCTAGCATTTTGTGGAGGTGTACGAATAAATGCTATCTTCACTCACTTGATGCAACTACTAACTACCAAGTTACGATTTCTGCAGACATTTGCCCATTTGATTGCAAATTTCTAAAATTGTTATGAGCAGAAGTATTACTTTGAAGAATTGCACTTATTAGCTGCTCTTGGGGCAAGTGAAACTCGGTACTATGTTGATTACCGGGCGGCGAATTAAAAATAAAAAGAAGAAGAATCCAGATTTGAGGCTAAGCAATAACTTTAATGGGAAGTTTCAATTGGCAAAGACTTTTCTTATTGGCGACAAACTGAACTTACTTACGAAGAATTGCGAAACTTTTTCTATTATAACACTTCACAAAGCCTTTTCGAGATTTGCATTAAAAGTTTTATTATTATTTTAAAATATTTATGCACAAAGAGAACGAAACACTTAAAGTTTTATCAACTGCCTTAGGTACGTGCAGCTAGCAGCAAGCTAGTAGCAGTAGCTAGCTAGTAAGAGAAGAATCGTTTCAATGATTTGAAAATCAACAATTTGATCGATTTGCTCAGTTACTGCTATTACAAGCAGCAACAATAAATAAAAGGCGTTATTGTTTAAAGGCATTTCCTATTGCTCTACTAATGAATTAGTGAGGAGAACTCATTTACAATAGAACTTAAGCACAATTGACTACTCGTTCTTAGTTAACTCTCCCATACAAAGGACATATTTAAGAACATTGTCGGATTATAGACTAAAACGAATAAATCTTATTGAAATGAGTGCATTAGTCGAAATGCATAGGCGCATAAGCGGGTCTTATTATGAAAGTAGATTAACCAAAATTAGCATACGTAAGATAAATAAAGTAAAGAAAATTAGAGCAACTATTACTATCTCATACATGTATCTTGAGAAAAATTAAGCGTTCTCAGTTCGCCGTTTAAATTATTGAAGACAGCTGCCTTTGTATCTACCGGACTTGTGCATCTCGTACTGTGTTTGTTTCGTTAGTTAATGAGAATTAGGCTATAACCCGGATAATCTTAGGTGCGTGATGCATGCTTGACAGTCAATAACAATCAAAGATAACCGAAAAAAGAAAGAGAATGAATCCTTTGCACGCAAAGGACAATTAAACGATTGATCCGTGCTTTAATTGTTCTAAATACACAAACAAATGGAAACATGTTTCGATTCCCAAAATATGATTTGTTGTCGGCTTCCTTTTGTATAGTCGTTGTCATGGTTTTTGTATATAATTCATTTCGTTGAAGCTTGTAATGGATTTTTTGTGCTAATACCGATAATGAAGAATAATTTTGTTTTTCAGTTTTTCTTTTTTTTTTTTTTATAGCAATTATTTTGAGCCGGTCTTAACCGCAAAAATCGCCTTTTATCTACTTACAATTGAAATTGTCTCGTATTTTTTTTTTTTGTGATCTTCTTTGTTTTCGTAATTCCGGTTAATTTTTATTCCGAATTGTTTTTATATTTATTCATTTTCTTTTTACTTTTTTATTTTTATAATAAACGTTTAAATTTTAAAAAAAAAAAAAAAAAAAAAAAAAGAGAAAGAGAAGCAAACTTGTTTTCAAAATTTATTGTTATTCCATAAAATAAATGATATTTGTTGTGTGTTGTCCTTCTCTGAACTACAATATACGGATAAGGATGATGATATCTTTATGGCATACTAAACACTCTGAATAATGATTATATACTGAATGTCTCTAAAACAATTGTAAAAAATCCTTATTTTCAATAATCTCAACTCTCAGCTCGAATAACTGTTTTGTTGCTTGGCTTGTTTTCCGGCGTCCTCCTTGCTTTCACACGCTCAAATCTAAAATACGCTACCGTAATATTTAAACAGGGCTAAGCCACCTAATAAGCGACCAACTCTTTTCAAACTTCAAGATTATACTGAGATTTTTTCACTGAATTGAGACATAATTGTAAACGGCTATCTACTTCGAAGGAAAGCAGCAAAACGATCAAATCTATCGATAAAATTGTTACTACTACTAATGTAAGCAGTACACGTACTGTGAACAAATTGTCTCTATGGATGTTATAGTATATTGCAAACCAACAGATACGACAACAGATAAATACTCCAGGCTGAGTTAAAGATATCGTTAACCAATAACAAACAACAAACAACATTGTTATCATCATAATTAAGTTGCCTTCTCGCCTGGTTTCCATGTAAATATGTAAAGAAAACAGAAGTGAAAAACAGAGAAATATCTATGCGGGCGAGAACATCAGCTAAATATTTTAACACTGCCCAAGTGTAGAATGTCACCTCATAAACAGTTATACTTGTTATCTAACAATCTGTCTGTAGCAACGTGCACCTAAACATAATCAAAATACCATAAAACAAGCTGGTTATGCGAATCGTTTCAAAATCAGAATTTTCAAAACAAGAAAAATGAAAAGAAACTCTCAGCACAAAAACACATAACATAAAAATGCTTACATAATCAACTACGTGCGCAACGCGTGTAAGAATAAATCCTAACCGACTCTCTTGATGCAACAAAGTAGCGCTTCTTTAAAGAGGTCGATCGAATATATTTTATTGAAATTATTATCCATCACTTGCTGCCCATTTTCCCCATCTTCTTCTTACATAATATGAATTCGGATATTTGTTCTTCTCAGGCTGTCCCTGAAAAACCAACTTTTTAAATATTGACGGAAGAATCGACGCGCTACTCGGACAAGCGATCATTCTTTAATTGAAATCGTCGTAAATTGTAACGACCAAAACCGTATAAATGCAGCAGAGTTATCAACGCATTCCACTTCAGTGCTTCCAACATTTGCAATATAAGCCCAACCGTTCTCATGTGGAAAAGTTAACCGATGCGAGTGTCTTTTCGCATATTTCAGCCGATTCTTCTTCAGTAATCTACATAATTGCATCAGCTGTTTTCGGTGGCGTTCTTCTGTGATAATTTCGTTGACCTCGAGCAGCTCATAATACATCCCCATTAACACCATAGCTGATCCTCCAAAAGCTGACTGCACGGGTATTCAACTTTCCCCCCAGATCTTCACAATGGCTTGCTGAGCTTTGGATATCACAAAAACGAACGTTTCCCGCGTTTAAAGGTTTGTATGACGCACAAATGTATTTATTGAAAAAATCGCTTATCCCGAAAACTAAATTATTTACACTTCAACAAAATAACTTATACTGCTACAGTTTAAATGTAGTGGTTTCACACGATGAGGTCACCGTTTGACAAATCTTTATAGGTAGTGGAAAACCGTATCCTTAAAAAAATCAACAAAGACTTTTTTTATACATCTGGCAAGTGTGTTAAGCATTTGCTGAGATATTTCTTTTTATTTGACACATAATCAAATACGTTCTTATATGTTTTTAGTGTAGTTCTGTTTGTATGGGTTAAATATATAAAACGAGGTGCGATTTTTCGTTTTGCATAAAAAGCGGCAGACATCTGTATACGTAAGAATTTATGGTAAATATTCAAGCCTTCAGGCATATTCATACTATGTAATGCTTATATATAGATAGTTAACGGTAATAAATATTCATATAATTTGATTTATCTCAAGGATATATAAAATACCTTGCAATAACTCGTACAATGATTTCAATAAAATTTCATCTTACTATAGAATATTAATGAAACAAATATGAATATAAATGTATCTCTTTAATTACCATTAGCTTATAATTAAAATCGGAGCATAATTTATGCGTTTGCCTTTTTTACATATAAGTATTACATATATGGAAACACAAAATTTTGTACTACACTAATATGTTTGTTGAACAACATGGCAATGCGGTAACGGATTGATATTCGAAGAAACCTAAGCTATCTGGTCAAAGCCACTATTAGGCTTGGAAGTAATCTTCTTCAGATTTTCAAATCTGTTACGCTACGTACTTACGTATTCTACCACTAATAGGGTTAGAAAAGGAAATGTATGTTATGGGGATGTTATGTAGGTATAACATCTAACCCAACGAATCTGGACTGTTCAAGGACGAATAAAAATACTGGTTGCGATACATGACGACAAGGTCAACCGCGCTAACACACCTGTTCTTAGTAAGCTAAATCCACACACTACTAACAGACGTCCCGGGTAAACTTTTCAAAGACTTTTACTTCGTTGTGTTTGTGAATTCTTTTCAATTCTGAGAATGCTTAGATCGGCACAAGCAATATTGCCCAGTCTCATATCAACCATCTGGGCTTCTTAATGAATGTCGTCTGAGCGAGTTTTGGAGGTGTAGCTTTTTTCATTTCTAAAAGTTTTCTTAATCCGATATTGCATTGAATAAAAGTTACTTTGCACACATGTGTATACGTTACAAAATATTATATATATATATATATATATATCATTATATCTCTGTCAATCTTTCAAACCATAAAATCTCTATCAACTTTTCTCTTCCCATCTCTGTCTCTGTCTCTCTCTCTCTCTCTCTCTTTCTTTCTTTCTTTCTTTCTTTCTCTATCCCCCTTTCTCGCTAAAAAATATAAATAAATCAAAGCTTTGATGGCATTCACCTTCGAATAACCTCATTAAACGGTGCACCATTGAGTGGAAAGCACACGCGGTGGACGCGTGCCCATCATATCCCAAGCAGTTCGTTCGCCAGATGGCAATCAATAGAAACCTTTGAATTTGCTGTAATTAATATTAGCATCAATGGAAATATTTATTTTTATATATAGATACAGTTGCATATGCACTCATATATGTACACAAGATCACACACGCACACACATATACACAATACAATTTTTTCTTTATGAAAATACGGAAAGATGTCCAAAAAGAAGAGAAACATATGTTGGTAAACTAAAGTCAAATTATAAATAAATGCACACAGAAAAGCATTTATTTAAGTGCTCAGCGTTTTAAACGCGTATTAAACAAAAACAACAACAAACAACAAAACTGCCAAGTGTTGTCGTTTTGTTTTCAATATGTTCGTTCATGTTTGTGTCATGCACGTGCTTCAGATACATTAATTGAACAATTTATTAAAGCATTTCATTTCACTTTCCATTCACTCTCAATTTCTGTAGAGCGTACGAGAACGGAAAGAAAAACATTTCCACCTCAAGAGTCCTTCACACACCAACTGTTGCCGTATTAGCATTCGTGAAAGGATCCTTATCTTGCAGGCATGTTTACGTAAACTGTCTAACCATATACATGTCGAGGATGCTGTTGAGCCTTTAATCTCCATTGACAACTGACACACTGTGCTCTGTGCTTACCTTCGTTGAGAAAGAAAATAGACTGCGAAACGAAAAAAAAAAAACATTGAATATTCCACGCTTTAAAAACAAAAACATGTGCATATGAAGACCATTTATTCCTTTAGATTTCTTTATTTCTTTAAAGAAATTTTTCACTTTCTCTTCTATTCTTCCAAACACGTAGCATATGTAGTAATTTTCTGCGGCTACGGCTGCGGCTATGGCTGCGGATGTGGCTGCAGCTGCGGTCATAGCTACGGGTACGGCTGAAAACTTGATTACATTCCTAGCAGTTTCGGATTTAGTTAATCATGCCTTATGCAAAAAAGAGACGATATATTGCATTAGTGTTGCGGTACAACGAAAATGCTAATATTTTCCAATTTTTAGAATACAATACGTTTAAATGATGCCGTTCTTTAATTTCTTTTCTTTTTTTTTCTTTTTTGACATGAAAATTGTAGTTCTCACTTCGTTTAGTATCACTTCGTTTAATAAAACTCTTCATCTGCCTTCGCTATAAAATACCACGTATCATATTATGTTGGCAAATAAAATCTTACGTCTCATCGGAAGCCTTGTAAATGTGAGGATTTGTACTGGGATCGGCCCAGATATCTACGGTTCTGACATCACACCAAATTTATTTGTCAAATCACTAGCGGGGTGTGTCAGTTGTCATCAAAAACACTGCAAATTATATGTGAGACGGAGCTGAGTAACTTATTCCATTCCAGCAAAATTTTCTACACTCACTTAACATGCGAAAATAATATTTTTCGTATTTTAAACAATTTTTTCTAGCTAGGGGGTTTATGTAGGGAGTATTTGCATAAATTGTCCGGATTGTCTGAAATTCCATTCCACCAATCTGTTGGTGTATCAACCTTCATCGAATCATTCAAACAACACTATTCGATGTCAGAAGGACAGACGGGCAGACAGGCGTGGACCTATTCATAAAATAATTTTGAAACGGTTAGTATAATATAAGGTGGGCCTATCCGGGTCCACATGTCCTTTTCGGTGTCGCATAAATCTGTACAAATTTGAATATATTGTGATCACAAGCGAGATAAGGTACAGATTCTTAAATTTGTTGATAGTTTGCCAGTAAATCAATCGCCAATAAAAAAAATTGAAGCATGGGCAATTCTTTTGAACATAACAATAATGACATCGTATATACGCCTGTGTACAATACCCCATGGCAATCAATGGGATTGATTTGAATGGCAATATGATCGGCACTATATTATGTCAGCCTTTCTATCCGTTTCTTAACTCTTTGACAGGATAGTCATGACGTGGAGCTTAGAAGCAAACTAGAAGCTAAGTGATCAAGGAACATATCTTTCAGTTTCATACCTATTGTACGACTTCTGAATATGGAAAATCGGTCTGTTTGCCATAACCAAAAAAAATAAAAATATTTTCTGTTCATATTGCAACTTGCGGCGAGCAATTGTAGAGGAAGAATGGAACTAAAAGTATTTAAATGAATAATATTCTTGTCCATATTTTCGAAATATTTGCAGCAACAAAGGGGCGAAAAGATGGAAGTCGCTCAATTGATTAAAATGCTCATTTGATTCAAAGCGTTCAAAAGTACACAGAGATGGTTCTCTTTGATTAACTTTAACTTTAGGCGATAGATAGAAACTTAATTATCACTATTACATTAATGGGAAAGTTTGATACAATGGCTATTCTTGAGATTACTGGTAGCATTGTATTCTAATGACATGAGGCAGTTGGACATGCGTATGCAATCCTTTACAGGTTATTTATGCTTACATCAGTGCGGGTAATAGAATTTGTACTAGAATTTGAATCCAAGAGTTAGTTAAACGATTGTAATAATCTATGGATTAAGCAAAATGGTCACAAGGTTTAAAAAATGCACATCAATTTGTAACATACGAATGCATGAAAGTACAGAATTGCCCACTAAAACTACACAGTAGTTGTATAGTTTAATTCCAAATAGATGAAATGCTTTTTCAAAAAAACTTGTTTAACGTCATAAAATAATTTATTCAATAAAAATTGTTAAATTTTATTTAGTAGTAGTTCATGCGTCAACGCTGTTACATATACAAGTGCATCTGCATTTAATTAATATACAAAAGGTACACCGCCAAACAACTGAATAGATTCACTTTATTGTTTTAACCATGAAACTTGACTTAAGTTATTTTTATACCCACTACTGTAAAATGGGGGTAAACTCATTTTGATTTTTTTTTTTTTTTTTTCATAATATAAATAAAGAATTATATGAAGTGGGGAGCTATGTAGGATACTTGGTAGTCGCTCTTGCCCGAATAAAATGTTTTTCTTTATTTCTTTTACTTTCCATTATGTGTAGGTGCTAGTGTTACGTTAATGGAAGGTGTCCTGGTTATGTCTTTGTGTTACGTTATACCCCAAGACCCCTGCATCTATCTGACTTCTAACGCTTCTAACGCTGACATATATTGCGTATTATCTATAGAACCGGTTCGTATGGACGCACGTGACTAAATCAATTTGTAATGTTGCGGTGCACTTAAATATTTTAAAAAGTCTGCAATAAGTACTTCTATCTTGTACGGACGTCGTAATATTACAACATTTCCCTTCAGCCACGAAACGGAATTTTCCTTGCATATAAATTGAATCTATTCATTTATTCTCGTATATGCGTGTAGGTGAATATGCACACATATGGCTGTCACAGCTGCTCATTATCATATATTTTAACGAATTATTTCCATAAATATTTTACGGCCTTCTCCACATTTAAAACGTATTATCATTAAAAAGCCATGCTTCTCATTTATTGACGCTACATGCATACAGACGCGCACACCAATCTATAAAATATGCAATGTTCTCTTATATGAGAATGCGGCATTTACCGCAGTTACTGCAGAAAAGGCAGTCAAGTGTTTCTAGGGAAAAACGGTTTAAACAAATAAATGATGATTAAGTATGAAATGCTTACGCATACACATCATACTGTTATTATATATAAAGTTTGTCTTGATTTTTACTTTAATCGAATTTTTAAGCTTTATGAAGCTGTTCACGTTTTTATATGACAAATCAATTTAGGAGAAATCCAACGTAGTCATACGCTCAAGATAATAAAGTCCACTTCTTATCATCGTCAGTATCGGGGATATAAAATCTATTTACGCCACGTTTAAGCAAACATTACCAGATATCGCTGCTAAATAATCGCTTAGTGGAAGGAGTAAGTTTTTGAAAGCTCTTTGAAACTAGGAACTAGTTTATTAAGCAAGCAAGCTGCGTGTCAATTGCTTGCCCTTACAAGGTAGACGAACAATCGAACAGCTAGCTATAACATTTATTTTAATGTAAGTGCTTGCAGATATTTTGATAATTTTTTCACTTGAAAAGGGCATTAATTGGAAAACATTCGGTACAATATGTAATAATCAAAATATTTTCCATCATTTTGTACAAATTTTTCCCATCCCTCCGCCAACAAGACGATACCGTATCGAAAGAGCGATATTAGTTTGGCACTTATTGACTCATTCTCGCACTTCTTCAGCATTCCGAAACCGCGTGCCACCCAAGCCATACTGCATCGATCTGAATAAATGGTAAGCGGAGGCCGCTATGCCGGGTGAGTACGCTGGATGCAGGGAGCCTTGCCATGCAAGAGGATGACTTTGCGTCTATTAACCGCTATTGCTTGTCTTTTTTGCGACGATACATCGTTTAATTTGTTCAATTGACATCGGTAGACGTCTACAGTAACAGTTTCATTCGGTGTTAGCAGGTCGTAATACACTACAGCTTGCTGATTCATATTCCGCTTCGATATCGATGTGAGTGGCTGTCCTGGCCTAACCCTGTGACTTCTTGCGATTGGGCTTGTCGTGATAGATCCACTTTTCATCGCCAGTCACAACACGTCACAGTAAACCCTTATTTTGTTGCCTGACGTACAATGAAACAGCGACATTGGGTACGGCCCCTCGGGGAGTATTCGTGGTGGCTGTGGTTTCCCCAAAGTTTCGCGGGGAGCTATCTAAGAGGTGCTCAGATAGGCCTCGACGTAAACCACTAAACGAGAATTTGGCCCACACCCATTTTCTATTGCGGCACTTCAAGGTAGCGAGATCTCCTTCAATTGGGATTATCTTTCTCCCTGAGGGGTCCTCAATCAACTAAATGCTATTGCCAATGGTTGTAGGCAACACGTCCGACTAAGGCACATGCCAGGTGCAGACCTTAACTCAATAAAATTAATTAGAAAATTGTTATTTTATGTAGAGAAAGGTCAAAATCACCGAATTTAATTATCGATACTTCGTATAATTTTATCATTTTTACCAATAGATGTCGCTGATCAAAATATATGCAAATACCTAATATTTCTTAGTATTCACCGCATCTTTCCATGTAAAACAAAAACCATATGCTTAGAATATATATGGAAATAAACCATTCAAGAATTCGATTTTAAGTGACATGATTTGATAAAATCAACCAAGTCGGTCTGTTAAATTGCAATATTTAAATTATAAAGTGAGCTGAAATAAGGCAACGATCTCTTACGTCGATCGAATGATATGGATAGGGGAAGCCGTCAGGGAGCTAGTTACGAGAATAGATAGGCAAGCTACAATATGAGGACGATATGTTTAGCTTTCTTTCTCGCTGCCCTACTCGGATAATAATTGTACAAAGATGGTTCTAGAGACAACATTAATAATCATAGGAACATTACGAAACTTAGTATCTTATCTAAATTTTTGGAAGCTTTATTATCTGGGAGATTATCGGCTATATTGTGAGTGTTACCATCATGTCGACACGGTTTTGTTAAAGGCAGATCAAGTAACTTGTTAGAGCTTACATGTGACATTTCTCAGGCCTTTGCTTTGGGCAAGCCGACCGTTGTGATAAATACGGCTTTCTCGAAAGCATTTGATAGAATGGATCATTTGAGAAAATTTGTTGTTGCAGTTTTGCAATTATTTTACTGCTCGTACTCGGAGAGTGTTCTTAAGCTCCACTGTCTCGCGGGAAATCCTGGTTCCATCGGGTATTCCTAAGGGGAGTCACTTGGGCCCTATGTTATTTGTTTTATACATTAACGAAATTTCTTTGCGTTTTCGCTTTTCTAAAATTCTTATGCTTGCGGATGATGTGAAAACTTATACTCCTGTTAACTCAATGCTGGACGTTGATGGCCTGCAATCTGATTTGACATCTTTGAACGACTGGGGTTCTGTCAACAGTATGTTATGTAATTTAAGCAAATGCAAGAAAATGTCCTTCCACTGGGTGTCTCAACTGCCTACTTGTTATTCTATCATTAATTATGTGCTGGAGAATGTAACTTGCGTGAAAGTTTTGGGTGTGTTATTTGATTACAGAGTCACATTGAGTGTTAGCAAGGCTAAGTCGGTTTTGGGTTTTATTGAGAGATCGGCTAAAGAATTTAATGGCACGTAGTTTTGCAAAAACTTCTATACACTGCGCTGGTTTGGGCGATTTTAGTATACTCTTTAATTGTGTGGACACCTGGACAATGTCACATTTTGTTCAGAGAAATTTTCTTCTCCTTCAGAATTCTTCCGTCATATGAAAACAGCCTTAATCTGACACGATTAGCGTGACCGGTCAAGAGACGGGAAATTATTCGGGTGGTTTTTATAATTAAATTGATTCGGGGCTGGGGTTCCTCTTCAATCAATCTCTTCATAAACTTTCTCAATGTTCCGTATCGCACGAATTATCTACTGTTTAGTTAGTCCGTTTAGCCTGCTATGTAGACTTTATAACAGGATCAGTTTGCTGATTCTATTATTGCAATTAAAAACAGACTATTGTTACTGTGATGCACATAGTTATAAAAGAAAAGATGTAGTATATAATGAAATGTTTTGTCATGCTGGGTAATGTAAATAATTAATGGCCGCTAGACGCGTGGATTGTTTCTTATATTGTTATTATCATTATCAATAGTAGTATTAGCTAAAAGTTCAAGTCTTGGTTTGTATTGTAGTTACTCTAGTTTTTGTCTGCAATATGTTTTTCTAACCAATTGGAAATGAATAAAACTTATTTGGAAAACTTGCGTCCGTCCACTCAATTAGCAAAAAAACTAAAAATGTTTTGACTGTAACTTGTTGCGAACTCAATTTGTATGAAACATACTATTTGTATATAATGTTTAACCTGCACAAGCATTTTCGAAGTCATATCAGAGTTTCACAAACTCTACGAGAATATTGCTCCATATCGTATATTATGAATATTTTCATGATTTTCTTTGGAACGTACAATATTCCGTTTGTTATGGAATACAGGACCATGGATCATGTATTGTTGAGATATTTTTGTTCCTTTCAATACAAAGTTGTGATGCGGTTTAAAACAATTCCGTGCGACCACAGAAAAAACCGTAAATTCTTCAATAAAATACTACATAAACAAGGTATCACGCATCTTCCAAGTGCATAATATGCATACACATTGGCCATTTGAGTAGATGAAGTACTACGTATCGTATAGAAACGTATCCAAATGGAACCAATTCTAAAAAATTTTAGTAAAGTAAGAGTATCTTTGATGAAAAGTTGTAAAGCTCTTTCCGCACCATCATCGGCAAAATGTGCCGTATATAAAGCAGATTCAACATAAATGAGAACAACATCCCTATGCTGCAAAAAACCAAGTGCGATAAAAGATCGTCATTTTGATCGTCACTATAACATAACATAAAGCAGTAATTTGGTGGCAGGTGCTCATTGCACACAACTTTCAAAATTATATATAGTTTCGTTAATCACTTTAATCTATCGTATAGTATGTGTATGCAGCAAAGAGAACGCTACACTTTACATTGATAAGGTGAAGACTGCAAGAAATCCACACAGAGTTAAATACTACTTTTTCCACATTATGATGTTCGTTTAATCATTTCTGTAATGTGTACACAAAGGAAACATTTTCTAAAACTTCCAAGCGTAACAACTACGCGTCCCTCCGTCTTATATTCGCGTACGTAAATATACATTTATTGTTAATGGTTGAGGGCACAACAGCACAACCTCAACATTTTAAAAAATTTTAAAAGAATTTCTAATGTCAGATTAATATCGCTTAACATAGAGATAAATATCAACGAAAATGCAATTTTGTTCGCATTTTCGATTAGAGAATAGGCAGGAAAAAGGAAAAAGGGTAAAGTGAGAAAAGTATACACATGGTTAACTTTCTGCTGTGCAATATTATTCTTATCATTGTTCTTGTTGTTGTTCATTTCTCTACATATATTCCGCTAAATATTTTTGCTTTAAAAAGTTGAATTTAAAATAATTTTCTAGCGAATAATGATAATTACAGCGAATAATGATAATTATTGTTCATGTTAAGACATACCAGATAACACCATCGATGAGTACTAAACTAAACATCATTGCAGTACCGATATAATTCTAAAATATGTACTAGTGCCCGGGACCTTTCCAAATAATTTCAATAAACCCTTTTTGATCCATGTGGTATGTTGTTTCGACCAAATCACTTGCACTTATTGGATGTAATTTAAAACTACAATAATATCTGAACAACTCGCTACTATTATATATATAGAGTCATTTGAACAATAAAAAATTCCCGCTTAACCCATTTAAAAATGAAACAAAATTAAACAAAAAAAAATTTAAAAAGTACGCATCGTTTGTTCACTGCACACGAAACATATAAAATCTATTGATGCCGTAGCACAGCAGGATTTATTTTGTCTATAGATGAAAAAAATTGACAAAAAATGTTAGAAAAAAGAAAAATTTGAGAGAATCGGAGGTGTATCTTCGGTTTAAAATAAAAACAAATAAAAATATGACTGTCGGACAAGTTCGACTGTTAAACATCCTGCCCTATTCCATCTAACACAAACAAAAATACCAATAATTATATTTTGTTTCCAGGCCCATGTCATAGGAGCCCTTATATAGGAACGACCATTGAACAGTAGTCAATTTGCCTCTGAAGAAAAATTCAGCGCTTTTGCATATTTTTGAATTTAACGTCTTTTGCACAGTAACATATTATATGAGAGGATCATAAATCGTATAATCCGATCCAATTCACTTCCATCCCATCCATCCTTGGGCCAAGGCAAACTACCGTACCAAGTTTCGTTAAACGCAAGAATACATGACAAAAGGACGGATGGACAGACTAGCGCAAATGCTTCAATCGCTTCACAAAATAATTCCGAATCGGTTAACATAATAAAATGGGAGTCTACTTTAAGTCTATCCCCTTCTTGGCTTTGTATATATATATCCGCAATAATTTAACATAACTTGCACCATAAGTGATGAGGATAAAACAAGAAGGACGCTGAATAAATGTCTAAACTACGGAAATTCTTTCTCTTCATATTGTTTTGTATAAGTAAACTACCAAGTAATATCAACGGTTATCGGCCTATTTGTCTCTTGGGTTTTGCAATCAAGATCTTTGAAAGGATCATTAAAGGCAAATTATTGAAAACTAAAAATTAATTAAAAATTTCATTTTGAAAACTAGCAAAATACTTCACAGCACAAGCTAGTACGCAAACACAACCAACCACATTAAAGACTAAATCTAAACAATCTACTCGCTTACTTTTGTTTGGCGCTGACGTTGATGGTTTGCTGTTTAACATCATCTCTTGGTTTTTTTCGCTTCTCGAACTTAAATTAATTAACTTAGATTTTTACCTGAAAGACATTTATACGCTTCCCTTTCAGATGAAACTTATCCAGTATGGACTAACTGTGCTAATGCAATGATGCTAAAGTTGCCAAAAGTGCCTTTACCTTATCACAGGCAATATCTATCAAATTACAAGAACAAATTCATATGATATTTTCTCTAATATAGCAACATTCTTATATAGTATGTTAACTTTTTGTAAACGCTAACACATAACCTATTTTTGGAACGACTCTGCGATATTTCTCTGAAAGTTTTATTTGTAGATTTTTCCTTCGCTGTATACCTCTTACGAGTTTTAATATTTTATTTTTCTTTCCATTTATAATGAAATAGAATTTAGCAATTACGTAATATTCTTACATTACATTACATTAAGCCTCTAAACGGTGCATGTGGAATGAGAGCAACTCTTTCTATACAATAAAACTACATATCAAATTTCAAATTACATCGATTCTATAGCCGCTGAAAATAATACCGCTTTAATTATTATAAATCAAATGAGTTCGCGACGTAAAAGCTACACTTTCGATTCGACAGCAATCAGTAAACGCCCCAATGACAATTCTAGCGTTCTATTCTTTCATTGTAAACAAAAATTTCCATTCAAGATACTTGAATGGAACGATCTCAACGATCCACCATGTTTCGTTGACTTCTTTCAGGCTGATATCGTGATTTTGATTTCAATTTCATTTAATTCTTCAACTAATCAAAGGCGTTTTTATCATTTAATCATAGTGAGTAGGACACAATTAAATTACGCAAGCATTAAAGCGTTAAAGTGTGCACCAGGTCTCATGAGTTTTAGGCCTCTGTAAAAGCACACAATTGTTGAACGTTTCATGGAAAACAACTGAACTGATATTTGAATGCAATTGAAAAGCAAAACTTGCATAGAAAATCAAGGATATTGAATTTATCATCATTATCATCACTCTCTGGCGGCCGGTTTGTGTTATGTTTACGGCATCAATTGAAGAAATTCGATGTAGGTAAAGTATGTTTTCAATACAAAGCCTTCGCAGGGTTCGTGTTGCTGAAAAGAGAAATTTGTTACACAAAGACCTTAAGAACAAATTTGTTCTGAATTGAATTTTCACGTGCGATGAATCACTCAGAATGAAAATTAAAAATAATATTGAATGCACGCTCCCCACATATTCCGCATTCTTTCACATTACTCACAAACTGCCTCGCAAAGTTAATATCCCCTACGGTGGTAAATGCAAAAACAAAGCGAATATTAACAAAATAAAACAAATCCGGAAAATTGCTTTGGTAGGTAGGTTTTACGCAAAATAAATATTTCCCAAATAAAATGGAACAATTCATTCACACGCGCGCGCACATACACACAAACACACACACACACACACACAGGAATTCACACACAGGACTGAGAGGCAGACACGAACACAAATATAGATAAATCTGTGAAAAATCATAACAAAGAAAAACTAAATGCCCGAAACAATGAAATCGGACATTACAAAATTAACCGATCATTGGATTTTATTTAAACAAAAGCGCATTTGCGCCTTAGAGAACAACAAATTGACACGTAGCACGTAGCCAGGCATGAAAGGCTCAGTGTGACGTAAAATGCATCAAATGGATGTGAGACGAGAAAGCAACCCAAATTATTTCTCATGGCCGTGTGTGCGTACGCATTTGTACGCGTTGTAGATTTTCAAAAGTGCTCTTGCATCGTTACTCGTTCATATGTGAGAGAAAATTCGTTATTGTCATTTTATCAACGGAATTAGAAATTCGCTTCAATCGAATATTAACATAATTAACTTTTGATGATTTTGATAGCTAAACAAATTGCGAAGAAAAAAAAATTATCCGGGACATCTAAACGCGAATGCAAAACCTATTGCCTTTAAGGTAAGTACAAAATATTTAGAAATTGTTAAATTGTTTACAATTAGCAAATATTTTATGACAAAAAAAAAAAAATAAAAAATTTACATCTGAAAAATATATATCGGGAAAAAACTACTAAGCCATTGAATCATTTGTCTTTCTAATTACTATTGATACGCATTAGATTACTATGCACATATTTTCTTTTAGCGTCACTCAGTCATAAATGTTATGAAACTATGAATGTATGAATGTATGAATGTATGAATGAATGTATGAATGACGAAAAACAGTGAAGAGCCATCCTAACTATGATGGGTACACCAACAGATATGTACTTTTGTATTTGTATGCAATGTAATCAACCATCTTCAACAGCAGCCAAACAGAAGTATCCTTAAACTGGAGACTACTTTGCCACCATTACTGATGATCGGTAGTAAGCACGCGCAACGCGATAACGTTTTTTGTTGCTAACCTAAAACGCACGTAAATGCTTAAAAATATACATATATGTATTGTATGTATGAATTTGTAAGTGTATGTATGTAAAATATGAGCGAGAATAAAGTGCGCGTATATGTATATGCATAGGTGTGCGTGTGTTTTTTTATTTAACTACCAAATCAAACAAGAGGCGATATAGTTTTTATATTTTTCTTTGTAGCCTCGCCTCGGGGCAACACTGCCAACAACTTAAAGGACTTGTCTTGACTTCAAAACAACAACAATCACAGCAACAAAAAGAAATATCATAACAGCAACAGCAGCAGAAGTAGCAGAAATGACTATGATTACTAGTCGACGAGACTTATGGTTTTGAGTGGTGTTGTTATGTATGTTTGTGTTGTTGCCGAAAAGAAAAGAAGAAAAAAAATTGAGTTTTGGTCAAAGCAGATCAGTTATTATTAATTTTAGTGGCTTTCAAGACACCAAAAACCTTTTTTCTCTCTCTCCTTGAAAACCACAAACGAAAAAAATGAAAATAAAACTTTCAGTTATACCCTATACATGTACACATATATATTAGGTCTCCCCGTAAATAATGCAAGTAAAAGCCTAAATGAGAGAGAATCTATTACCTGCATTAACGGTACGGTACAAGAAGTGTAAAAGTTTACTTTATTCTTAATATTTCTAACTAAGACGAAGAATCCGTCTTTTAAAATTATAGTCGAAATCAGACCCACGCGCCCACCACATATACCCTATATACATGCATTAAAAATGAAACTTATGAGCAGCTTATGAGATTGCGGTCAGTGTTAATTCAAGTTATTGTTATTTAGCGCTTAAATTAGGAAACGTTTTGACCCCATATTACGATAAGGAAACTTCATCCACGATATGCAAGAAACATTGGCCTCTCTGATTATCATTTTACCATGACGTTCAAAGTCAATTTACACAAAAAATAGATATAATCGTGTTGAGGAAACCAAAGTAAAAAGGGGAACCTTGGAAACAATCTTTCGAAAGCCTAAAGATGAGAAAAGATCGTAAAAAATGAAAGAGAACAACTTAAGCAATCGTACGAAACCTTATTATTTATAAGGACGCCTAATGCTAGCGACCATTTAAACTGAAGCACATGCAGATTTTATGCCACAGATGCGCCTCGCAAAAAGAGTCAATTTAATGTTTGTGGTGATGCCTGGCAGCTGGCCGTCGTTGCTGCTGCTTGCCCGATTCACTAGTCTCTGGTGTGCATTAGGCATTGTTTTGGGCCAATTTTAATTAGTTTTGCTCGGAGCTAAAAAAAAAAAAGAAATAAAAAAAAACGAACAGCGACAACAGCACCATTATCATCATTGCCTGAAACGTCACTATCATCATATTATTGCCGTCATGGTCGTCGTCTACTCGGCTTACTGTCTTAACCAATTTACTTTCTTGCATTTACTTACTAAAGCGGTATATCTCAACACATGCTACTTTTATATGAATGCAGGTGTGTGTATGGATGTATAAATGTATAAGTATATACATATATATATCTATATATAAATATTTATATATATATATATATATATATATATATATACATATATATATATATATATATATATATATATATATACATATATATATGTGTATGCGTTTGTTAGGAATCGCATACTCATTTTCCATTCGGTGGAGTAACGCCCACTTTTGGGTGAACATTTTTCGGGTGACGTATGTATAAATTGCGGCTCCATTTGGTGTATTTTTTAAATACCAAACGGCCAAAGCAAGCAAGCAAGCAAGCAGCCAACCAACTAACCAACCAACCAACCAACCATCCGTACATCCATTCATTCGCTTTATAAACCCAAATCGATTAAAATTCTTTTTGTCGAAATTCGAAAAATAATGCAAAACATTTTCAGGTTTATATGTTGCCCTGACTTGATGTCTTGGTATCTATCTGGTTTCAGTTTTAGATTCCAAAAGCAAAACCAAACAAAACAAAACAAAACAAAAAAAAAGACAATTGCATTAAATTAGTGTAATTCCCAGAGATGCCAGGAAGAACAGACCACAATAACAACGACGGCATACAAATAACAATAATGATCATGCTAAAGTTAAAGCCGAGAGACAACAAAAGAACATTTAATAATAATTCAGAACGAACATGAAATATAGAACTAAACGGAAAATCTTGAAATCCTTACCGCATCAAAACATAAGGATTTACTAGCTCAGTTAGTTAGTTAAGGAACAGTATACATACATGTACACATATGTACGTATATACATGTATATATATATATAAATATCGTTCAATTTAAATTTGCTTATGGTTTTCCACCTAAAACATAAAAAATAAACCGCATATTTCATACCAGAAAACAGATGTACAAATGTCAAGGTGCCGTGCGTACACACAATCCCAATCTTAGGCATCCTTTTCAACGTACCTGTACGGACAAGTTGTATGTAATTTAAGCTAAATCGAAGCCCTGGAGGTGTGACTTTAATTTGCACATTTACTATTATCGGATTTTGCTAGAATTTCACTTGACTTTACCATCTACGGTGCCTTTCCACGTCATTGTTATTGCAAGCATTCAATACTCATATGTGCATATTCATTCGACGGCAGTTGTCGTTGATCGGTTAAAAAACTATCGACCAATAATTATGCATTTCTGTTGCTCCCTATGAACTTAGCTCACTGAGTCGAGTGAAAGATAACGTATCCCGAGCATGGCGAATCATATGATATGATGATGGGGGGAGAAAAAAAGGATGTATTTTTTTTTTTTTTTTTTTTAATTCTTTGAATATAATTCTTCTATAACGATTTGCATTGTATTGCGCTTTAAGTGCGATGAATCACGAATTTATAGCGTTTTAAATAAACACGATTTTCAAAAGCAATTCGATTTCTTAATTGTTGTTATTAAATACAAAACAATTTAAATCACCCACCCATACACTCAATAATATTTAAAACTAATTGCAGGTTAAGCTATTAACGGTGTTAATTTGATTCTTTTCATATCGCATGCGACTTTGAAATGATAAAACGAAATTCTCTCCTAACAATATAAGAAAGAGAAAACTTTTGCTGCTGTGATGGTAAATTCATTAACTTTTAACCTTCAATCTAGTAAAGAGTTTTTAGGTTGAATTTCTATGCTATTCTGTTAGATTAATTGGAGCAGCATAAAGCTTAGTAATCATTAGCGTCAACACGTTTGCCAGCAAATGCAAGCAGAATACGAATAGAAAATGAAACACAACCAAACAGAATGATTTCATTATGCAGCTTACGACACAAATGTGTTGATCACCCTAAAGTCGGTCAGCTTTGTAATGAGAAAAAAAAAAAAAGTCAAGACAATGATACAAAATATATTCGGGTAAGCTGCCGATCGAATATAATGAAGATTATTACTGCGTTATGGCACCAAGAGCGAAGAATTAGACTGAACGATTGGAAGGAAGTAAAGATTTGACCGCAAGTATAAAAATTATTACAATAAACGCCCAGATGAAAGACAGATGAAAGTTTTGAATTCATTCTTTTCTTAGAAGACTTTAGAAATGGACTTTAAAATTGGATGCACAAATTTATTTATACCCTAATCATTTTTTCAATAAAATCTTCTCCATCCTCGATCTATCAACAATCAAGTATTGTTTATTCTTTGATTTCGCATTCCTTCGCATTGGTTGCTAGCGCCCGTAATAATCAAACACCCTTCAAACATGCAACGTCACCTTGAAAACGTAGAAAATATCATTTGTCCCCGATGTTTGATACGCATAATGGACGTATGCCCAAGCTTTTTGTCCTCAAAGTATATATGATTGTAACAGATCCATACTTTTGCGGTAAGTATATTAAAGACTAAAAATTCACTTTCGTCGACTCTCAGCTTTTATTAGCATGTTTTTGAATTTTATTTTAAAAAATTGCGAAGCTATTAACGTTGCACAATTTTTTATCTGCAAGTTTTTTCGACTTTCCTAGACGCTTTTTGTCAATATTTTTAAAATGAAAAATGCTTTCACCGCAACCGGTATCAGTGATATTCTTTTTCTATCCGCATCGCTATTTATATCTACAAGGAAGAAAATGTCTTCATTGTGTTGCCCTTTTGGCTGCATTCGGAAATCTTTCCAATAGTATATGAATTTTATATAGTCTTATGAGTCCTTCCATCCATCCGCCTCTCGGTTCGCTCCCTTCTTTAAACCTTGACGTAAGTAACAACGAGAGGTTTCTCTTCTTATTTTTTTGTGTCCCTTTTGCTTGAAGCAAAGAAGAGTAAAAGCCAGTGCTAGTGTCTAATATAGGAACGTAGTCTTGCCGGCAAAGTTTTACGAGTGAAACATTCGTCATAATTGAATTTGAAGCGGATGCAAATACATCTCCCTGTGGGGGCTTCCGAATAAAAATCTTAAGTTCAAGCTCCTGCGAATAGAAATCAATTTAATGCATTCTTGTCAATACAGTAGTTTTTTCTCTTGATCGTCCAATACGTTATCTCTTAGGCTTGAGCTTACTTGCCACATAGTTACATAGTTTTTTCCCCAAGAATCCCGTTTCTATTCAATAATTTATGAAAATCTCTTTTGAATTATAATTTGTTAGTTAATCGATTGTTTTTTTCAGCTGATGAGTAAATATAAACATGAATATGTGGAATAAAAGTTATTTTATTTCATAAGGCTAAGGACACGATAATTTCACTAATCGGAGGAAAATTCAACAGTTGAACCCAAGTATATAATATGACAATTACAATAGATAACCGGATTGAATTTTACTCAGTCACTACGCATGTGAACTACTACCCCCACAATTGCTATATAGTCGCGGAAGTGAAAAGTGCGATTTCACGTCTATCGGAATACACTTACACAACATATGATGCAATTTAAATGTGATTGGAATTCATCTGACTTCTGGCTTCTGACTTCTGACTTCTGACTACTTTTTGTAGGCATTTTCAAAGCCTCGTTTAATATGAACTTTTCAGAAAAAATCCTCATACAGATAAAATGTTATTTAAAAAAATAACATTAGATATAGAAAACATAAGCGTCTGTCTACATTAAAGATTATCTATGATAACAGGTAACCTTACTAGAGGATGGAAAGGTATTCGGAATTCAGAATTCAGTTCGAAGACGATAATTAAAAGAAATGAATGAATGATTCTCTTAATAAAATGTTGAGCATTCAAAATTCATTGTATTGACAGTATTGGAGGCGATGTTTATCATATGGAAAAAATTTAGCCTCGATAATGTTTTCCCACCTCTTGGTAGGAAGAGTTAGAGAAGGCTTTCGTAACAATAATAAATGACTATCTCAAACGTCGATGAACGCTTTCAAGCTATACAAGTAGCATAATATAATCAATATACCCTAGGTATGCATGGCAATATTAAAAGAAAAGAAATGAGAAAAAAGCAAAAAAATAGCGTCAATATTACTAAAATTAAAAAAGTGGAAAATGCTAAGTCAAAGCAATTTTCCGCTTGCGAAGTTTTCAAGCAGCATTACTTTAATTTGAATTCACGAAATTACACTTCGTGAGTTAATGCGGTGTATTCATCTTCACTTCTACTCTTTAAACATTAATCATATCATAAGCAGTACATCAACCCCGTACAATAAGTTAAGAAAAAGAAAAAAAAATAAAAAAAATTGAAGAAAACAAATTATTCTAGATATTAACTGCAAAGATCGCGTTTGCTCAAATGCCCCCAGCAATACATAAATAAATAAATGAAGTGAAAATTTTTGAAAAGCCACGGCTGCGCTCTATGATTGTTTTCAGATTCAAAAATGCCATGTTCCAGGTCACTTTATCTTAAGTTAGGCAAGAAATTGACGACACGACACGACACCAGATGCGTAGATGATAAGCGATTTAATTTTATTTTTTTTTTAAATTCTTTAACAACATTCTCGTATTGTATATTATTATTTGCCTCAAACGATATACTAAATATTTATATGACATTATATGATATTACTTACTATACATAAGTACATAAATATTTGACATTTTTTGGAAAATCAAGAAAACTGTCGTAACTGTTCGGATTTGAAAAAAAAAAAAAAAAAAGCCTCCACGTCTGCCATTTGCTAGTAAATTTCTTGTACTGACTTTAAGTAGACACGTGATATAATATTCGCGAATATGACGATGAAAACTTAACAATTAACTCATAAAGTGGCTTAGAAATGTTTACGTGTCTTAAAATCTTTAAAATTTCCTTCTCTTTTTCCATTGTTTAGCGCAGCATAGTAATAATGAATAATGAGTGAAAAGCAAAATTACTGTTAAACTGTTAGCACGTCACGATATTCATCGGTTTGTTACTAATGAGTTTAAGCAGAGTGCATTACTCTGTGATCTATGCTGTATTATAAATTGTTAATTGGTCTTGTTGTTGCTACTCCTGTTGCCTCTTTTAATGTTTACAATTCCGGAACGGTCAATGCATTTTTAACTCATATATAAACGCGAAGTCTGTCTTGAGAGAAAAACGAATGCAATACCAACATGAATTTATTTATATATATGCTTTCGTACATATAAAAATATTGAATATTTGATGCGATACGGAACTTATGGTTTTGGTGCTCAAAAAAAAAAAAAACACTTACATATGCAGATAAACAAAATTTTAATTGCAACTTACTTTTGCCCTGGCACGAATCTTAAATGTAAACTTTATTGTCGATTAATCGCTCGAGATTGTGTTTGCAGATATCTTTCATGGGCATTACGGGCATTGATCAGTTCTTATATCAGAATAGAATAAAACTTTTTTATCAACTGCGCTCAAATATTTTATAAATTGTACGAAACATTATATGGCAATAAAGCTCAGCGTATAAAAATCGTTTTTTCGACTATGTAACCAAAATTTTTGAAACTTAAACTTAGAGCTTACATCTAAGGCGATAATTATGCTCTACAGCATTTGTGTTTCACGGGACTTAAGGCAGACCCACTTTTTATTTTACAGAAACGACCCAGAGTCGTTTCTTCAATCGATCTGTCCGTCTTGCATTTATATGTTCAATCTGTGGATCGTTATTTTTAAGATATTCCGGTGAAATTTGATAGAGTAACATGGTTGGACCCATCGAAAATGTTTCGTATCGCAGCACTTCATTGACCAATTCCCATATTTTAAAAATTCGCTATATGAACAACTGCACTAAGCAATATGGTGTAGCAGACTCAATGATTTGTCAACGCCCATTTATAGTGTTTTCGCTTGTTTTTTTCACAACATTTTTCACTTCAAATTTTTTACTCCTTAAACTTGAATGCTTTCTTTCTCATCGCTTTGTCATCTGCTTATCAGAAATTTCGTATTCAAAGTATTTATGAGTTCCTCACCATTTCGTCAGGGTACTAACTTCAAGGTGCGTGGTTTAGTCGATCTGAATGCTTTGACGGCGATGAAGACGTAAAATTCTGAAGCAACTTAAGAAAAGGAACAAGTTTCTATCAAACAATGTGACACGATGATGACAAACATGATCTCAATCACGCATAATGAAGAAAATTTAAAGTAACTTCAATGTATATAAATATATATTTATATATACATACATAGATTAACAATTGACCAGCTTAGATAGTTGCTTCCTACGATAGAATCTATGCCGATTAAGGTTAAGTGATTAATCTTAGAGCACATATTTGGCTTAACGTTTTTTAACATTTTTTGTCACAAGTTTTTTCGTTTGTATATCTATCCATCACCGATTTTGTGAAAAAGTTTGCTGCACAATACACACACACACACGCACACACAAAATTACGCAAAAGAAGTTAGCATCAATTTCGACATTGGTCTAGGCATTTCTGTCTTTCCCTTTATCCGCTTTTTTATCTGTCCACAAGGGCACATTTTTGCGGTAAACATTCGCCCGGTAGCAAAATTTAAACAAAACAAAAGAATTTGACAAAAAAAATTAGAACTTCATGCAGGCAGATATTGGTATTGAAAATGAGCCAAGTCGGTTAGAGAACATGCCGACAGTGCAACATAAACTTACAGTATTTTTATTTTCCAAAATCAAAATAAAAAACGCAATTCTGTTTACTGCTCGTTACTCGCAAACCGCAACAAATACAATGATAAAGATTTCCAGTATGGTGATCCTATACTGCCTATGCAGAAATTGAAAATTCGGCCACACCCGCCTAATATTATGGAATAACACAATTAATTTTAGTTTTCAGTTTTCTCTTAAGATAAAGGTACTGGTTGTTAAAGATTCGGTCGAAATCGGCTATAATTTTCTTACTTTTATTCCTTTTTTTTTTTTTTAATTCTGCAAACGTTGTTAATGTTTACAATATTTATAAAAAAAAAAGAAAAAAAAGAATAATTTTAGAAATCAAAAAAGGATTCACATCAAACTATTCGCAGCGCATACGTCGACATGGTATTCGTACTTCTAATAAATACATATATATATCATACATACATACATACATACATACATACATACGTACATGTGTTTATAACGATTTGCAAATGTATGAATGAATAAATTTAAAAAGCGCAATGTTATAACGATTCTTACCATT
>CCAG010013721.1:0-22445 GCA_001077435.1 Glossina morsitans morsitans | reverse complement strand
AAAAATCGGACATAACCTCGTAACCTCAAGTAATGTTTTGCGAAAAATTTGATTTTAAATTTTACTCTGTAAAGAATATCAAACACGAAGAATCATTCGTGGCCACCTCTTTAACGAGCAATAACCGAAGCGAATTTTTTGATATAAAAATAAAAAAGAAATAAATAGAAATGAAACAATTTGTTTACCTTGTTGCTTATTACGTTGCATGATTGAATTTTAACGAGTTAAAACGTCAAAAGAAAATAAATGTTACAATGGAAGTGAAAGAAAAGAAAAAAAAAAAAAAAAGAGAAGAGAAGAGAAGAGAAGAGACAAGGTGGCGACACTGTGAAAAGATATCTATTTCAATGTTTGCATCTCTAGAATAATCGTCAAGAGACAAGCTATCAAACGCGTATGAATTTAATAGCAATCTCTCTCGCAAGGATATATGTCCTATTTATTGCAAACGCCATGACAAATACTGTACACCTCATATCTCTTGAAGGTTATTTTGAAAATGATTTCTGTACGTATATATATTACTGAAATTCACAATATTACAGCAAAAACAAAAACAAAAAAAAAAATGGCACCCCGGTTGGATATCTTTTTATGTATATATATATATGAATGGATGTGTATGGCCATGATATATTTATTATTTTGGAAAAGTAATAAACATGCATACATATACACAAATATATATATAAATTTGCCCTTACTTAGCAACCATGTTGCGTATCTTGCTATATATTTTATACTTTTTAGGTTGAAATGTCAATTGCAACGATTATTGATTGGCATCTTTATGATGGCCAAGCTCTACGTTGTGTATGCATGTATGTCTTAAGTTATTATAATTTAAATTAAAAATGAACTTTTACTCAGTTGTAACTGTGGAATTCTCCTTCACTTCGTATACACATTGTTGAGCTGTGTATGAATTCTCCTTCACTTCGTATACACATTGTTGAGCTGTGTATCTGTGAGCAGATAATCTTTTAAATATTCAATTAATTTTTTAAGAGTTTTGCGTACCATCAAGTCACGGTCATTGATAAATGAAAACTTTGTCACGTCATTGCTGCTGGTCCGTGCAATGCAAAGCACGATAAGTGTTATGTTAACAAGTAACTTTTAAAAAGGACTATTGCCCATGCAATGAGAAGTCTATCGATTTTGCACAAATGCAAAATCGCAACTGCGATACGGTACAGCATGTTGTTTGATTGCATCAATTTGGTAGATTATATAATGTCTCAATATATCAAATCACTTACATTTGAGAGGCCAAAGAACAAGACATCATATCTGCAATTTCAATGCCGGAACTAAAACAGAGATTTGAAGGGAATACGTTAGACATGTATTCCCTAGTATTCCCGCTAGCAACAAAATCTTTCTCCTTTCTCGTATAGTAGTACATTTCGCTTTTAGGTTATGTTATATTATATATTACAGATATCATTTTGCCGCAATGACGCATACGTTCCATGTTACCATTTCAATACTGTTTTATTAGCATAGTTTTCTAAAGGATATCACTTTAAACGAAATACATAAAAATATTTATCTAAACGGCAATGTACATACACGCATACACCCGCTTAACATGTAAGGTTCCTGAAGAGTAAAGAAATCGAATTTTCAGATTTTTGTATAAAAGTAGTATAAAAAGAAATATAAAAGGGTTTATGGTACGCATGATTACGTACTGAATGCGATTTCAAAGATTTCTTGTTGGAAGTCGTCGTAAAAAGGCGCCCGATCCACCAATCATCGCTAACAATGTTAATCCTTGGACCATGGACATGTCGACATTTTTCAAAACTTGCAATCTGCAAATGGATAGACGAGCTTCAAAAAGTAAATCCGAATAGATCGGTATAAATAAATGAAAGACTGAAATATTTCACATTCTTCCAACTTGTTGTATACATCTTCGCATACTTAATATGCCATTATGTGACAAGTGGTGTAAGACATAAAAATATTGATATGATGGCAATATTCTTCATAATTATGATCTAATTCAAATATAAATTTTGTTTGTTTTTTGTTTTTTTTTTTTTCTTAAATTCTCTTTTTCGAGAAATTCTTTTTACCTTTGCTTATGACATAACTGTAATCACATTGGTTTTTTTGGATATAACAAGCCTTAGTCTGCATTACGAACTATCTATTATTATACTTTTCAATTAAATGTGTATGTGTTTATATATATATATATGTATGTATGTGTGTGTGTGTAATCATTTAAATTTTTTCATTATATATATATATAAGTGTTTGTGTGTGTGTGTGTGTGTGTGTGTGTGTGTGTGTGTGTGTGTTTGTTTGTGTGTTTGTGTGTCTATTCATTTAAGTTTTTTTCACTAACAATATCAAAAATTAAAGTTACGTGAAGCTATATACGGTCGCTCTTTGATTAACACTAGTTTTCATTTTCAATTGTTATTAATTTCTTCTCGGTTTGTTTATTAATTTTTATTTACACTAGCATTGATGTTGATATTGGTTGTTCTTTTTTTTTTACTTTCAGGTTGCACGCACAGCAAAGTCGGTCGCTTAATGAGGCTAACAATCCACAACTGTTCGTGGCCTGGTTGGTCGCGTACCTCCCGTTGTAAGCAGTAAGTTTCATTTACTGCTAAATTTGTATTATTGATTAAATTTGTTGTACGATATGCAGGTCTCCTACGCTTCACACGCTACTTTCTCAATACATTTTAAATCTCTTAAGTCCACATTTTATGAAACAAAAAGACATTAAAACCAATAGAAATAATTTTAACTTCTATACGCTCTCATTTTTTTTTTCTTTTTTCTTTTAACTTTAATTCATCGAAAGTGCTTTAGCCGACAAACAACAAAAAAACCAATTAAGAAAATTGTAGTCGGTCGTGACCGCATCTCCGTTATCCTAAAAAAGACTAAAAAGAAGGGAGAGAAAAGATGTAAGTTTTTACACTCTCTAAAATTGGGTGGGCGCGGCTAATTTTTTCTATTGTCAGAATAAAGGTGAAAATTTATATGGTTTATGTGTTGCACTTTATGAGTAATAAACAACAAAAAAAAAACGGAAAGTGTTGTAGGCGTGTCCTCCGACCGACATGAGTCATTTTCAAATTCTTTCGCAAGTTTGTCGACAATGTTTTCTTTTTTGCGAACGGGAGAACGGTTACCACAGATAGCACACAGTTGGAGAGACGGACAGGTGAACACACGGACAGGCGGACATGCCCACATGTATTCCAAATTTGAAACTGACCAAGAATTCGTATACTTTATGGGGTTTATGAAGCTTGTTTCTGTGCATTATAAAGTAAAGCAAAAAGAAATTCAAGTTTGAGACACTATAACGTGCTCAATGGTTTCCCTTTTCGTAATAGTTCTAGAACATGGTTTATGGAATATGCGTTTAAATTTTTGTACACTGATTTACTATAGTTTATCAGTAATGAACACAACGCCAAGTTTTTATTCGTTTTGAAGAACAGAGATGTTCTCAGTTTACCTGATACTGTGGGCGTGTTCTTCAATCGTTTTAGGCTATTTTCAGTAGCAACCTGCATGCATAAACTTCCAATGTTTCTGCCAAATTTCACGTCGATTGCTTCATTCTTTCGGCCAGGAGAATGATTGCAACAGACATTACAGAGATAAACAGACGGACAGATGGACAGACGGACATGTTTATTCAGCAGAATTGAATTCAGAGTTTGATGCTGATCAAGCATATACACACTTTGTGGAATCTCTGAAGCTTCCTTATGGGTTTTGCAAACGTCTTGACAAAATGAATATACTTCTCATCCTTCGGTGATGGGTATATATATTAGGTCACATAGAAAATTCTCCGCGGTTGTTTCCGCGGTGTTGTTGAACACTGACCTAATTGTCTCAAACGAACATATGCTTAAAAGGTGAGATTTCAAGTTACATATTTTATGAAGATAGCCTTGTAATTCTTTGCTCGTGTAAAAAATTATCTTGATTTGAAAATGAGTGAAATATCTGAAGGAGTACGTTATGCGATGCTTTTTTACGATTAGAAAGGTAAAAAAAAGGCTGCAAAAAAAGAAATTGTGAAATATACGGTGAGAATGCTGTGAGTGAAAGAACCACGCAGGAGTTGTTTGCTCGATTCCATTCCAGAAATTTGCACCTCACAGTTCCTGAAAAATGAAATTTAATGAAGTTTTGCAAGCGAGTAGGTGGGGCGAGCCCAACACGCAAGCGGTCAGGAAATAGCGGAGACACTAAATATCAACCGCACAATAGTTCGGAATCATTTGAAAAGAGCAGACTACAAATAGCAACTCGAAACAGCGGAAAAGGCGCAGAGACTTTTCAATATGACCCATTATTTATAAATATGCATATAAATATAAATAATTTTTATCAATTTTTTATTTCATTATTTAAAAGAAATTTTTTTCACTTATTTCTATTTCTATTCTATTTTTTCACTTATTTCTATTTCTATGAAATGTGTTATGTTTCTCTCATCTGACAAATTAATTAAATTATTACTTTTATGTCTTCCATGATTAAACAGCTATCTCTGTGTCTTATAATTATTATTTTATGCTCAGTAAACGGATAAAAAATAAGCGCTTTTATGTTTGTTTCCCATTAATACGAGTTTATAGACTGAAATGTTCATTTTCGCTTTGTACTACAGGGCAACCCATTTTTGGATTGGGAAGTGAGCGTAAATAAAAAATACTTCTTCTATATATGGTCTGGACTTTGCTATTACTTGTGGAATACATACGCAATTATATAGCGTATAGTACAGTGGTAGACTTATTACGAAAACAATGAGCCTAAGATTAAGCTGCGTCCATGTGGGATGAAGTTCATATCTGATTAATTGACTTGACAAATAAGGAATGTCGTCGTTTTTGGTGGATAGAAAACCCACCTGCTGTTCCTAAAAGATCTGTAAGTGTAACACGTAGTGGTCTAAAAGTGCTATTTGTGATAATGAAAATTGCACTGCAGTTACCATCAACGGACAACGCTAGAGAACCATGATTACAAATTTGTTGTGGCATAAATTAGATGATTTCGACCTGGGCGCTATGTGATTTTACCAAAAATGATGCAACATGCCATACATACATCTCGTGGCAGCCTCAATTTATTACGAGACAAGTTCAATAACCGTGTAATCTGCACAAAAGGTCACGCGATATACTTCCATTTGACTTTTTACTTTAGCTTAGTTCAATAAACTACAAGCTCTCAATAGTCTCATTCACACAATTTTTATTTTTCGTGCTATCGTGCTGATGAGATAAGAGCAATGAGTGGCAAAATATCCAAAATTGATTTCCTGAAATGACGCCTGTTAGCGTTTCTTTTTTTTTAACCTTTTTTTTTTTGTTCGATATAAACAAAAAAATACTTTTATGGTGACCCTATATGCAATGAGAAGACTATTTACCTTATAAAGCGGAAGTTAGATGGCATACTGCATAAGCACGATGGGGTATACATACAATATTTAAAGATTAAAAGACAAAGCTCTGTAAGCTTTATTGAATACCAAGCTTGCATTTGTTTATTTATTTCGTATCAGCTCCGATAATTTTTTCAAAATTCAGCCAAATTTCGCATACACGTTCAGTGAGAGTTATTCTATTTCTTGAGCTTACATATGTATGTAGCAGCCTAGCGAGTACGATCATGCATTACATTATTTAGTGCAAGGGAAAGAATATATTGTTGCACAAGGAGCGCGATAGAAAAATGAAAGGACACGGAGGAATAAAGCGCCTTGTAACCTTTACTTTAACAGCGCATTAATTTACTTGACGCATCATTTATTTGCTTCATCAATTGTTGATATATGACATCGGCAATGTCTGAACAGTATAGAGAATCTTTATCATGGTTTGTATTGAATTCGATATGACGATAATATTGGCGTTCAAAATTTGTTATGGCTAAAACGAACCTACGCTTCTCTATGGAAGGTAAAGCGATCAGCAGTAATCTACTTCTATGCGGTGGTAATGAAGCTTGATGTCCCCACGCCAAATTCCTTAACGCAAAAAAGTACGAATTGTATTCAAACCGACTCAATAGCGTCCACATGGCAACGATAGGACGGAGACCAAACGACAGAAGCGTATTCAAGTGTAGGTCTTACCTTGTTGGTAGGTATAAACTTTTTGCCATACGTGGGTTATGAAATTGGTTCGAGCAGCGTTTTATGAAACCAAGTGCCAATCTAACCTCACTAATAGAGAGTTCAATTAAAGTGCAAATTAAACAGGAGCTTGTTATCAAATAGTAACCCAAGATCGGGAAACGTCTCGACAACCTGCAGCTTATCCGACTCGACCAAGTATTCCGAAGCGAATAAGCTTCTTCTTATAAATGATAGTTTTTTTTTGCATTTATATCAATTCTGTGTTAAGAAATTAGTTGAGGACCATGCAGCCGCGTTATTTAAGTCCGATTGTAGACCAATGAAACAGTGTTCAAGGTTGAGAGAGAATGTAGAACTACTCACTTATAGACGGCATATCATTAATATATAAAGCAAATAAAATTGTATCCAGATGGCTGCCTTGTGGGACACATACCCTACATACCCCAATTTGTAGTGCAAGGCAGATAGGCTCATCTTTTATTATATCGATCTATTCAGAATCACTTTCTGAATGGATCTAAGCTTGCCTGTCCGTCCAATTTCTTACTATGTACTCTTGTGTTTAACCGACAGGGCGCAATTTTTGAAATATTTTGATGAGATTTGGTAGACTGCCGTATATTCACCCAAGAACGAATGCTATTAAAAATGGTTCGGATCATTTCGGATATTTCTTTCCATCGCTTTCCATATTTTGAAAGGTCGTTACATAAATAACAAAACTAAGCAGAATGACACAAAGCATTTAATAGTAGGCTGCGCCCCACTGTAGTATTTTCACACTTGGCTTGTTCGTTTTGTACTCAAAACTCAGAAAACTCAAGCTTGAATACGAAATTCGAATAAAAAAGAAGAGAAAGATTTCGTGTTGCCATCACAATTAAAAATATCTTTTAATTAATTCTTATAAGTCAATAAGCTAAGCTTTGATAATTAATTAATTATTTTTTGATTTGTAAAACATTTTAGTATTATTTTACAGTAACTAATACATTTAATAGCATGTTTATTTTTGGCAATAAACACAAAAAAAAAGAAGAAAAACAAAGGGAAAGAGAACTTTGCCATTTTGGAAATGCTATCAATTACACAGTTATTACATAGATACGTACGGCATAAATAAGTATTTCATCATTCCCTGGTTAAAATATTTTCTATTCAATTTCACAAAATAAAATAAATAAACAATCTTAAGTAATACTTTTTCAATTGAATTGAACGGAATGCGTTCTTCTTCTTTCTTCGCAGTCACCACCCGCAGTTTATTTAAAGAATATGCGAAAATTGCAAACAATTTAAATTTATAATCGACTATTGCTTTATGAATTATTTGCATTTTAATCACTTAACAATCATTTATTGGCTAACAACTTACTTACAAAAGGAAATAATTGTCGTTACAATAAACGAAGTAATTGATCTATTTGCACGCGTTGCAAGAAGTTTTCTTCTCATAAAACTTCATCCGAAATGTTGATCGTTAACTATAATTGATATTATATAAAGCTAGGTATGTTTGGTTGTGTGGTGGTTAGCTCTCGTTTGGAAAAGCATTAATTTTGAGGGATAAGCACAATCACAACAATCATACGAATCAAATTCGTTGTGGAGAATTTGATTTGAGAGGAATTGTTTGAAAGAATTGAAAGAATTACCCGAATCGGCACCCGAGTAGGCAAAGCATCGCGATTGCCAAGCCAGTGCTCGCGGATTCAATATCGAATATCGAGTGCAGTAGAGTTTTCAATACAAGCGAGCGTATGATCTGGCGTAAATAATCTGACAGCCGTTAAGTCTAAGTTTGTGATTTTATTTACACATAATGTATAGACAATAAATAAAGAGATCGGGATTAAGAAAACTTACTGTCTCTGAACGTTTGCGATAGTTTGATATGTTTAAAAATAATCAATAGAAAAATTTTTTTCTGGCATTAAGGAGAGCACTCAGTAAGTTCGTAGGATAAGACACAGATCTTTCAAAATATTTCTGACTGTATATGTTTGTTTAATCCTGTGTACAGCTTCATATTCTCATTAACTATGTAATATACCAAGTATTAGTACGGATGTAAACTTTTCATTATCCTAAACCTAAAGAGTTACCATCATTGGTATAACATACCGTTATATGTTTTTTTCTTCCTTTTTTGAGATTTTCATATTATTCGTCTTTTCTTTTCTCTCTCTCTCTCTCGCAATGCGACAACATAATAATCTTTCTATAATAGTCTTAGCATAAGTTATTAATAAAGACGTAAAATAATTTTTGTTCTTCTTTTCTCAATCACAGTTGAATTTTTCAAATGCTTCAACTTATGAAATTTTAATAAATAAATTAATTTAGTTTGAAAGAAGCAAAGCATTAAAATCATTCCTCAATTGCTAGTAAACTTAATGTTAAACTTATAAGGCCTTCACAATCACAATCACAATACGTCTAAATAAAAAAGACTACGTACGAATAAACACATCATAAAGCTATTGACTAGTTCTCAAATACGACTGACTCTTCGACTTGTCGATTCATTCATGCTAACTATTGCAAAATGTTGAACAACTATTAGTGGGTGAGTTAAATGCAGAAGAGCAGAAAGAGATCAAATATTTCTTACAAGAATTTCATTCAATTCATTTACCCTACATTCAAAGTAATTCTCATGTTCATAGTAATGAATTACTTCTGCTATTGCTCTGAAGCGAAGCGTCTGAAGGCCCATAACATTTAAATTCCTTTTCGATCCTGATCCTGTCCAGGCACCTATCTACTCTGACATTTGGCCTTTTGATGTACGATTCTGTTAGTAACAAGTGATCCTATGGTGCACGAAGATTATATTACCTCAAAAGGCAGGGCTTTATTTTTATAATGTGGCAAAGATAGAGTATGTGTGCGTATTGTGGGAATTATTAACCTATAGTTTTGACAAATAAAAGAATTGAATAGAAAATCGGCCGTTGTAATAATCCTACGGAGAAGATTTCCTTAAACATGCTTTAAGCATGTCCGTCTGTCCGCTTGTCCGCTATCGACTTAAAATTTGGCTGAAACATTGCAAGTTCTTGCACACAGGTTGGTATTGAAAAGGGGCTAAAGCGATGAATAGACACGCCCACAGTACCACGTAAACTGAGAATATCTCTGTTTTTTAAAAGGATTAAAAACTTGCTTTTTGGCTCGTTACTCATAAAGTATGGTAGATCAATGGACAAAAATTTGAACGCATGGGCGATGTTTTGGAACTTGCACCAAAATGGAAAATATTGACCATGAGTATCCAATATTAATAGCGTATCAAAGTTTGATTATTTTCTCAATGACTTTATAACGCGCAGAAACAAGCTCCAAAAACCCCATAATGTAAATATGTTCTTGGTCAGTGGCAAATTTGGAATGTATATAAGCGTGTCCGTCGCATGTTCGCCTGTCCATGCGTCTGTCTGTCAAACGGTATAGTATTTGTGGTAACGATTCTACCGTCAGCGAAAATGAAGATATCGCCTACAAACTTGCAAGGGAACTTGGAGGTGACGTCCGCTCCACCACTCTTCAAAGCACACTACTGCAACGTGCGCGGGCCTATGGGAAAAAAACTTTTATTTTGAAAAAAGAAAAAATCAGCCGCGTCCACTCCATATTAGAGGGCATAGAGAGCAGAAAACTTACTTCTTTTATTTTTTCTTTCTCTGTTTTGGGATAAAGGCGATGGGTGTAAAAGATTTGATTACGGCCGAATATAATTTTCTTACCCGTTCAATATCCGATAATGTACAACCGGTTGAATAGCGTTGTTTTTTTTTTTTTTAATCAAAATCACTTTTTTGCGTTCTCGTCTGATCCTCATATTTTATGATATATTATCGCGTAAACTTACAATTTTCGAATGCAAAGAAATATTTTATTGTGAATGTATTACGTGGAAGCAATACTTCTGCCATTTACATTCAATAGTTAGACATATCCGTAGAGTGATGGTGAAAAATCAAAATAACCGCATATTCATTTAGTTTTAGCTCAGCCATGGCAAGTACTTTAAGGTACATTTCAATCTATACATTAATTAGGCTTCGTATTTGAACAATGAATGCTAACCGAACGTCATAAAGTTAATTAGTTAGTTACATGGTTGGTTACTGCAATATTTGATTGCTATGTAGGCATAAGACTTTTTTGAAAAAAACCGATTTTATTCCTTCCACATCGTCCAGCCTTATTACTGCAAAATCACTAAAAGCCCATTATGTCGAAGCACTTATTCATTTTGACAATTTTTGATGGATATTTTTAAGCACATTCCCAATGATGCTGTTAATAGTAGACTAGTAGTTACGTTCAAGATAACCTAACACAACGCGCATAATCCACAGGTAATGAATGGATTTTTAGGTATAAAATTCACATGTTTGCAAAAACAACTTTATGTATGCATATATGTATGCATACGTTGATGTGCATGCACACATTGGGAAATTTACGTGACTTATAACGAATTTTCCACAGTGGCTTATCATATACATGTGCACGCATCAGCACATGTTTTGCATTAGGGCATGCAATCAAACAGCCTCTCACTGAATCAAAAAACAAAAAAAATAAAAAAAATAAAACCATATATACAACTGGCCAACGAACTAAACAGCCTGTTAAGCACAGAGTTAACTATTGTTGTAGATTTTTATGATAATCATCTTTGGCATTGATTTTTATTGAACGCACAAGTATCGTACGTGTATACGTGCTAACGTCTTCATATTGCAATTTGTGTCACACCTGTAAGTAAATGCACTCCTACATATACACACAACTGTTCAATAATAATTTTCTATTGTTCTTAGGATCGATTTTTAAATGAAATCTTGTGAGAATTTTCCAGAGTCCATTCATTACCTTACTAGAAACATCATTTTATGCTAAAACATTAGGAATTTCCTCCAAAAATTTCTTACACATGGTGGGCAAATGTTTTCACTCACGGAATTTCCACACACCATTCACAACATATTCAGATACGAATACCATATCAACATAGATGCGTTTTTCCCTTTTTATTCTTTACAAATATGAGTTCATCAGGTTCGCTTTAAAATTTACCTTATATTGGTTTTTTCCCCTCGACAAATCACATTATATCGGCTAGTTATTGTAGATTTCCTCGTTTGTTGAACGTGTTTAACTACAAATATAGTGACGAGTCTTCATCTTTCAATGCCGTACAATATATAAAGGATTTTCTTAACAATTCTTCGAAATAGAGGAAGAAGTACGTGTTTTAAAAATTAATTCGTATCTTTCCTACGTGAGCTGTAGGATAGTCGAAGATTTAAAAGAAAATTTGATGCAATAAGTGTTTGAATGATTGGTTGATTTGTCGCAATACACAATACAACACAAATACATGCAAATCCATTTATATGCATAATAAGATTAAAAATAAGACAAAAGCCATTTTTAAGGCTCATAGGTCGCTGAGATATTGATCTACCATATACACATATACACGTTTATATATATATAATAATGACACAGGAAGCAAAATTTTGATTTAGAACGAATTTATACATACATATATAAAACTTGAAACACTTCAATCCACCTTTAAGACCTTTTTTCATATGTGAATTGTCGTGAAGAGTAAGTCTTTACGTGGCAGCGCGACATCGTTTTGGGTATTTTAAAACGGAAATAAGTGAAAAATTGCATTAGACGAATGGCCGATGTAGGATATGCAATAAAAAGCCTTTCGTAATTACAAAGTTTTCTTATCTGTTATCGTTATCGAATTTCGCTGATTTAAAAACTTGTCATATAATAGATGTCATTAACGACGAATTTCATAGATACCTTTCTCGGGTATAAATACCCAAACGCATTGAAAGTAACCTATATTCGAATCTCGATAAAGAACTTCTCAAAATTCCAACTTCCAGTTATCATAGAACAGTCCACACGGTTCACACATATATTTACCATTAAAAAAGTAGTTTCGCATGCCATCTGACGGAATTAAAATCACAATATTTTTAAGAGATTCATTTCCGCATTGAAAAATTCGTTCCAATTCGCATGTAAGCCGCTCTCTTCCCCAACATTAAAAGAAATCTGCCTTTTGCGCTATTATACTATTTTCCTTGATAATAAGCCGCGATGTCAAAATCACTCGGCCCTTTTTCCGATGTATATGCGAGGAAAACTTGTTCTTTGGATTGCTACCCTAAATCTAAGTATAATATAATACCCTTTGTTTTTTTTTTTTTTTTCAGTAAAATGGATGAGAATGCGTACTTTTTCCTTCTCTCAAAACTTGTCCAATAAAATGTTGATAATTGTTATACCGTCCTTGACTGTACAAATAGTAAATCAAGCAAGAAGGTCGTGGCGTTTCTCAATAAAATCAAATATGGATAAACAATTTTTTGAAATTCGGGCCGAAAAACTAAGCAAAGTGATTTTCATAACCTTCTTTTTGAAGTAAACTTTTTATCATAATATAGGTATAGTCCTTACATAACAGATTGAATGGATGGAACACATCATAGCTTTCCAGCCGAATTCTCTCAATTGTTATTTTTGCAATTTTTGCTAATTCATTAAAGATGCGTATGGTTTGTTATTGTTGTTAAGGGTAACGATGTCTTTCGATGAATTCTGAGCGCTTTACTCCAATTCTACCCTTTAATTGCTTTTAATAGTTGCGTGTGGACAAGTTGTAACAGTTCATGGTGAACGATTTCTTAGCAATCTTACTTACGAACACACTTGACGGTTTCGTTTTAAGTAACAATTCAAAACTTATTTAGTAGGCGACAGAAAAAAAATATTAAGACTTCACGGAAATAAATTTCAACCGTTTAGATCTTTGGCGACCAATACAAACACTACAGTCAATATCCTTTATTCCATCTACTGCTTTATTACATACATAAATAATTGAATTGAATTCTCTCAACTGATAACTAATAATCTACGAAAATTTTGTCCTTATGCAATCCAAATATAATTTTCTAATTAACGGAACTTCGTTCTAAGCATTTAATAAAAATGGAATTATTTCAAAAATTTTTATTTCATTTACTGTCTTTGTAAAACCGTGTGTGTGTGTGTGTGTGTGTGTGTGTTTGTGTGTGTTTGTGTCTGTATATATGCGTATATGTGCGTATATGTTTAAGTGCAACTTATTCATCATAACTTTTTTTCAAAATAGGCCTAGCGACTCTCGTACTCCCGTATTCCTGTCTATCTTTAAGGCTAAATTCAATATTGTAAAAACTAGGTCAAAACTTATAATAACACACACAAATATATATACATACATGTTATTGCCACGAACCACACCAATATCACACATATGGCAAAAAAAAAAAAAAACGTTCAAAAAGAATAAAAAAATAATAATAACAATAATGAAGAGACCCATTAAGTCCAACTGCGGTGACATGTGCAAAATGAGAACCAGCTGGACACTTGCCAATATTCAAACTTTATTCAGCAACCGTATCAGCAGAACTTGTGGCAGTAGTAGTAGCATCATTACTATGCTCGTATTTATATATATATATATATATATATATCTATGTACACATACACACATATATATAATAGTATGCATGCTTGTAAATACTTCTTTATATGTACTTGTCCGCCATTCACTCAAGCAGGCCCTTAAGCCAGCAGCGTTATAATAACACATATGCCCACACACACACACACATACACACACATACACACACATACAAAAACATATAACTGCTCTTTGTTCTCGTTTCCCTAACTTAATAACATCAACGTTCATTTAGCCATTTGTTCTTATTTTGTGAAGCTTTTTTCCATCATTTTATTATCATTCACTTTACTCTCTTTCTTAACATGCACAAACACACACGCACATACATGAACATAGATAAATTACACCTTACTTTGGCAATTTTTTAAAACATTTAATTTATACTTTTTGTCCTTTTCTCCTATTCACTTTTTCTTTTATGTTTTATTTTGGAAATTTTATGACAATTCGGCAATGCCTGATAGCAAACGTTCATTCTGTTACTTACGTATTTCATAGCATCATAATTTAGTAAACTTTTTCGCAAAAATACTGCAAAAAGGAAATGTGGCATATGGATGTGTTCATTATCAAGTGAATACATATACTTAATACATTCTCAATATAAGCATGCATACGTGTACGATGTAGTTCGCTTTTCTTTACTCAGCTCTGCGCTAATTAAAAACGTCCATATGCGCTCGATTGTTGATCTAATTTCACTTCTGCTCAGGTCAAAAAAAAAAAAAAAAAAAAAGGTGAAAAGAGGCATCATTCTATCCATAAGCTATGAAGGCCGCATATATATGTAATAAAAAAAACGAATGGATCATTCTATAAATGTGTTTAATAACTTAAAGCGGAATAAGTAGTATATGAAGTACATGATATCGAAAAGTCAAACTTTGACCGCAACGTGACTGCAGACATAATCGGAGATTCATAGTTTTGACTCGGATCCACTCGCAGTGATTTCAATATAATTTTAATAATATTACAAATTTTCGTTCATATTTTTTGCGGATCGAAATCATGTTCATACCCCACACTAGTCTGGGCCATCAGAGTATATTAAATTGGTATAGATTTAAAAATTTGTTAGTCCATCTGTCCGTCTTGCTTTCCTACAGGTCGCAACTATTAAGATATTTTGATGAAATTTGGCGCGTATTTTGGGCCAAGGACGAACGCTATTGAAATTCTGTCGGGCTGACCCACTTTTTCGACCACTTTCCACACACATTATAAATAAATATACTAAACAAAGTGACGTAGGGCCGTGACTCCGTAGTGTTTCTGTTTGTTTTTTGCTGATTTCAGTTAAAATTATCAAAGTCAATGAAATTGCTTTCATTGCAATTACGCACATTATATATCATTTTATACGTTCGTTTAAAATTACCAGAAATATGAAAATTCGGTTTCCTTACCTATAGGTTTCCCATTGACTTATTACATACTGGCTTAGGCGATATTATGTTTAGTGTGAAGCTCCTCAAAATTCTTATATATTAAGCGGGTGTATGCGTGTTTTTTAGAGGAACGACTGAGTGTTTGTCTTACGTTTACAGTGCTGATTAACGTTTTCGCGAAAATATCTTATCTTAAGTTTTTTATTGCAATTGCAAAGATAAAACATCGGAATGTACTCTAACTTTATCTAACACCTCTTTTTGTTTGTCATTTCTTATTAAATTTTTTTTTTTATTTCCAAAACTTAAACGTAAAAACAGCGTAACTGTAACAGCGTAACAGTAACTGACTTTAAGCGCAAAAGCTAATAACAAGGACCAATAATTAGAATGATTTGAATTAAGGACCACTTAACCCTGGAACGAAATCGGTTTATATTTAATAAAAAGAGAAAAAAAGATTAGCTTTATGTAACAATCATGACGTACCCTTTATGAACACTGATTACAATTCATGACAACAGTTTAGATACGAAGTGTGATATATTTAACTTTTAACTTAGCGGCATTTGAAAAGGATTCAGTTTATTATTTTAGAATCGGAAGTTTCGCGTTGAAGGACGGTCAGGCTTTAATGGCCTACTTTTTATATACAATATTTTTACTCATCAAAACTGTAAGTCTTTCGCAAGCAAATGTTTCAAATTTGGGATAATATTAGCAGTCTTCACTATTTCACATGCATGCACATCCCTGAGACTGTTTAAATCTTAATATAGGGGAACAAGCGTAAATTAAAACTATAGCGAGCTCTTAAAGAATGCTTGTGTCCTGCCACAAAACTAATATTACATGTACATGTGTGTGAACCGACAAGCAACCAATCGTAATTACTCAGAAATTTCTTATTATACAACAGCACAGAGAGCTTTTTTTGGGACAAGGCTTTGTACTCTTATACGTTCGCCATGAAATAAAATTTGCAACACATTCTAACGTTTATCAACCTTAAGATTGATGTCAAACATGTCTGATAAGCTTATAACATAAAAGAAGAAAAAGTTTCCAATGAATAAACATAATTATTGGCGAGCCAACATGTTTGATGTTGTAAACATATGTGGCACGTACCAAATCTCATAATAAGAATTGTACAAACTTTACTATTTTTTAAAGCATTTCCTGAAAGAAGGTACACAAAAAAAAGAGAAAAAGAAACGCACACGCACACAACAATTGACTAACTACAGAGTTTGGAGTATGATAACCAACCGCACAATAATTAGTCAAACACAAGAGGGGACTCAAAGGCTCTTAAGATTCCGCTTCCGTTTTCCCTAAAGCAGTTAAAACAACTCGAAAAAACGCTTGCATGCCAGCAAGCCTGCAAACTAAGGAACCAAATAAAACGTAAACACAGCTGGCTACGATCTTCGCATATGTCACTGTGTGTGCGTGTATGCATTAAACGTAATACGAAAAACATGAAAGAGAGAGAGAAAATGAAGAAAAGCAAAAGAAACAAGTTTCAATAGAGAGTCACACCATTCATGTTCAGCTGTTTTATTGTCTGATAAAGGTTTCAAAGGTTTGATTGGTAGCCAACGAACACGAGACTATTTGACGACTGGTATGTTCAACTTCATCGTTTTGACCAAATTTTCTAAGTTTTCTGAGAGGGATTTCTTTAATCGGCATCATTTATTCAGGTATTGCTGGTATTGTTATTGGAAAATTTTCTTTTATACTGAAAGTAGTCTGAATAAGAGGGAAAGAAACAGAAAGAAACATGCATATAAATCTAAACATTCTTAGATTTATTTTAGTTCGCGGTGTGCATCAAAAAATTTTTACTCTCAAAAAGACATTGTTAGTCAGTGCTTTCGAAAAAGCAAAAAACCGATTCCATAAGAGCACATAGCAGAGTAAATTTTCGTTTCAAAAAGTCAGAAACACCTTTCATGAGAATGTACAGCAAAGTAAATTTACTCTCAGCAAAGTCAAAAAGAAAATAAGTTTAAGCAGCTTAAGTGAATGCATGAATGTGTTTGGTTGTCATAGGGCTGTTAACAATTGGCAACCAGGTTTTATTATGTTCGGTTAATACCATTAGGTTGGCACAAGTCGAGAATAGTCTAACACTCGTGTTGTTAGGTTCGTTAAAAAACTGTAAATAAAATACGAAATCTAGCTGTTGCTGGCTTTAGTCTCAGTAGTCTCAGCAGTCTCAGCTAAAATTTCGTTAAGGATAGTTAGAATAGTTAGTTGCGGTCGAATTGCTCTTTGAACGATAAGGATGTGTGAATCTCTTGTCGCGCGAGAACTTGTGCGAAATAATATACGTAAATATATATATAAAATAATGTAAGCAATTTATAGAAATCATGTATATAAATATGTTGACCGTTTGCAAATTTGCAAACAGTTAAAACGAAACGCAGAAGTGTGTGTATAGGTATGGATGCCGGGAGCAATAAAATACATTAAACAATAAGGCTTTGAGCAAATAAGAAGAAAACGTATGTGAATTAAATTAAATCAAAATTAAGTTGTTATAGCAACCGTTTACGATATACACACATAAATATTAATATTTAGTGCAAACGCGTTTTAACATAAAATTTAATATACGTATGTAATCAACAAAAACAATCTCTCTTGGCAACACCGTTAAACACAACGACAATGAACATGTAGAATGACTAAAATTTTAGAAAAACAAAAAAGAAGACAACAAATTAGAAACGGAAAAAACAAAAAAAAAATAGAAAATAAAAATAAAAATAAAAATAAAAACACAAATCGTCTTCAAATCAAAAAAGAAATGTTTTCAATAAGAAAACTCATCAGTTGTTCCAATTGAAGTGCAGTTACTAGAAAAGTTTAAAAATTCAAATTTCACAAAACTTCTTGAATGGAAACCCATGTCACATCAAGTGAAGTTCACACATAAAAATTGCATTGAAACGCGATCGTACGGGGGCTACGATTACGGCAAAAGAATTTAGTAAAATTTTTACACACACCTAACAACTCTGCGTTATTATTTATGTGAATAATGTCGTAATGATTAAGTAGCATTTATGTTGTTTTGTTTTTTTCGTTTTCATTAAACAAAATAAATCAAATGAGGAAGTATTAAAAGTGTATGTGCGTTAAGGAAAAAAGCTTAGATATAACATGAGCACATATAAGTTGTAGCATATATATATATATATATATAACGCGAATTCTACAAAGAAAAAAAAAAACCAAGTCATTCAATATTTTAATGTTTTACGCGTATTTGTTCGTAAACGTATATCCATTTAAGCAACAACAGTAACGGCAATTAAAACCGCATTGGAAAAGATCTGTAGAGAAACACAACAAAGCAGCTGCTGCTCACTTTGTGTTTTGCACATTACGTTGTGTTGTGTGACCCCGAACGAGACAAGTGGACTATTTTTTATTTATTTGTTTTTTTTTTTCCTTTTCTTAAACAACAACAAAAATTATTGATCGTTAATAAGGTAAGAATTGTGTTCCTTTATGTTTAAATTGCGTTAGGTTATATGTGTGCGTATATTAAAAACAAAAAAACTGTCTTGTTAATAACTACAAAAACAGCACGAACACTAATATAGTAACGTGATGACAAAAGGCAATAAAATATTTAAATAAAAAAATCTTTGATAAATTTAAAAACTAATCAAAAAGCGGTTAACCCTAATGACATCTATACACTAAATAAAAACACACACACACACACACACAACAGACACACAGTGTAACATCATTATTGAATTGTAAGAAAAAGTAAAGAAGCACGCACTCAAGCAGCCGCTATATGTACACAATATAACACAAATATTCATTCATTCATTCAAATATTCGTTTTATTCATTCAAACCTAAGTAACAACAAAGTGGTTAGAGGTATTTTTTTTTAACAATATTCGCAAGAAACAAAAAGAAAAAAAAACTATACAGTTACAAATAGTGTTACATTCGTATATAAAAGCATAAAAGCATGTATGTGTGTGTTTTGTATATATGCAAGCACAATGTGTAGCAAAGGGCATTGAGTGCGCATTCTTCTCTATAGAATCAGAAAAAAGAGGAAAAAGAACTATTTATACGCAGTTACAATTATTTCTTGACCTAAACTGAATATTGAGTACCCTTCGACTGGAATTCAATTATTTGTTTAATTAGCTATCAAAACTTCTGACAAGCAGGCATATTATCGAACGGTTTCTTTAGCAATGTGCCATTACTTAATCAACATTTGCCAACTGACCCCCAAATGTTACCATTTCTTGACAACAATATAGCGGATTAATTAATTTTATAATATAATAATGAAGGACGAAGCGATATTTTTAAAAAGCAATAACTAATAGTTGTCCGTTAGATCAAATATTCGATTTATCTAATCTTGCATGAGTTGTGCTTTCAACCATCAATGAATTATCGCTACACCAGGTCTATTTTTATCATGTAATGCTTACGAACATTGGTTCATAGGAACACTGCTAAGTATGTATGTATATATGTATATGGATTTTGCTGTTTACAAATCAAAAAAGTAAGGAGAATTAAAAAAAAAATCTTTAGTATTTATTCTAACTTGAAATTCGTAGATCGAGTGTTATGAAAATCAGATACACATAACACATAAAGGTTTGTACATTATCACGCACCCAACACACAAGATAACTTTTCTTCCCATCGCTATTTATTTTAATATGAGATTTAGTTATGTATGTATGCATATATATAGAATTACTCATTCGTAAATTGTATATACATTTGTATATATTACATTATTGAGAAATCATCTTTTACTATCGATGCACGGTAAATGCATGATACACAATGCATTATGCGCCATGGTATGCAGCAGGCGCATTACATGGCATTGCATTATATTTATGGTTTAATTGTGTGCTTTATTAGATTTCTCTCTAACTTATAAAGAGTGGTTGGGTTTATCTTCTTTTGCTTCTTGTTTTATAAAACAGTTATGCACATGCGAAGATACATATGTAGACACATGCAATCAAATAGCAATTTTTAATTTAATATTAGACGTGCAACATGCAATATTTTTATTATTGTTATTATTGCTATTATTATTACTATTATGAATACAAACACATATATATACACATGTAAATACATATATACATACATACGTATATACATATATACATATATACATATATATATACATACATACATACATACATATATGTGTACATATGCGTGCATCTTTTTATATTTATATTTTATTTATAGCTTATGCTGTTACGCTATTTGATTTTTTGGTACGCAAACTTAAAAAAAAAAAAACCAAAATTTTTTTTTCTAACTCTTCTGTGTTAAACAAATAACTCAAGTGTGGTTTTCGTAATTAATAAACATGACTGCTTGGTATATAAAATGCACCTATATAAAGACATATATTCGCACATGTACACAGGCATAATAATAAAGTAATTAACATTTTTGTTTTCTAATAAATATGCATAAAGAAACTCATGCAAAATTAAATATTTCTCGTGCTTCTCCATCTTTCATTCGATTATGCATGTATCGCCCAATGCCTGAAATGAACATTAGATTAGTCAGGCTTGACCATTATTCCTCGTATAATTTCTTAATGCAATAAAAGGAAGAACAAAAGCGTGGCCAAATGTATCCATCAGCGATTTTTGACTCATAGAAAAGTAGCCTGCAGTAGTAAAACTTACTTTTTTCAAACTTTCTTAAAAAAACTGTGCGGATCATAACCATAGACATTAAGGTAAAAAAATATCCTACACCATTCGACAGTTATTCATATACCGTCTTTTAAAGGTAAGATATTATATGACAAGTTGTCGAAGCAGTGGTCCCATCCGAAGCATGGACGTTCGTCCCTGGGCCGAAACACGTTAGTGTAGTGTCAAATTATTTCAAAAATTACGGCTTGTAAGCGTGAAGACAAGAATACGGGGCGGACAGGCAAACGGACAGACACACTTACATGAATTCAGAAAGGAAGTAATTCTGAATCGATCCATATAATAAATAAATGGGATCTGTCTCCAGTCTCGGGATGTTGTTGCATGCATTCACACAAACTTAATATAGCCTTGTAGTAAAAATGGTGTAGCGTACATTTAGGTCATTTTTTATTATTTTAAACATGAAAAGTTTTGTATTTGGAATTTCTTCTTCTTTTTCCAACGACTGTAGAATTGCTATGAAACCGACTCTATAATTAAATGTAAAAATGACGGGGACACCTTTTCGAGGGCTTGTAAGCTTGCCGGATGAAAAGCGCGATGTGAGATAAAAACTAATAAAAAAAATTAAATTTAAAGTAAAGTTCAAAGTGAACATTTATGTACTATACGCGAACTTAATCAATTTTGTAGCCATTACCAGAACATGTTCATGAGAGTATTTAGATTTACAATTCCATATGAATTGGAATAACTGGATTTTTGCAAGTCCTGATTACCATAACTGCATATTTACCCCTACTAAATACATGGAAACATAGAAGATTTAGATCTTAACGAAAAAAAAAACAAAATTATTTGCATAACATAAAAAAAACTCGCTCAATCCAGTCAGCTATTACTCTACACATTAGTTTTAACCGTCAAAAAATGTACATTTTTTATAAATTTTGTTCATATATTCAAGGCTTCGCCTTAAATCCTACAGTTCGTCAAACATAAACATATAATAAACTTGTTCGTTACCCCTACACAGAGTGCATAACATTAGTTAGATATTTGTAGCATTATAGAACTACGCACGAACTATGCACGAAAAGCGGAATGGATTTAATCAGCTTACTCTCTTCGTCTGTCCGTACAAATCACGAATGCGGTCTATCTACGAAATGGATTTAAAAATTTTACGAGCTTATTGGATGTTATGCTGTTATGCTTTTGAAAAATATCCAATGAGACGAATGCACAGTTGTCATAACATTTTGATCTACTTTGGATAGTAAGAAGTTTCTCATTATATTGTTACGAATGTTCTACAATTAAATTTTGTTCCATAAATTAATCCTCCATAACGTTTGTGCCGGCTTCATTGTTTATGGCAAGACTTGATGCCGAATGCTATCCTATCATAAAGTTATACAATCGAATGCTTACACTTACATATCTAGTTAGTGTTGCATCTTTTAACGGAACCCGTGTTCCTTTTTCCTTACTTTTCCAAAATGTATTCATTAAATAAGCAGCGAAAGATAGTTATTATGAAAAAATTCCATTTCGACTTAATGTGTTTTGTTTCTTTTTTTTTTTTTTTTTTTTTTTTTTTTTTTTTTTTTTTTTTTTTTTTTT